>JAJONR010009938.1:0-32733 GCA_029582245.1 Solanum etuberosum
AGGCATAACTTATTGAGATCTCTTCATTCTCATTATTTTTAGATATCTGAACCTTTTCGGGTGTCTCATAATTTGTTATGTCTTGGGGCTCTCCTTGAGAACTTACTTTCATATTATGATCATTTTCTCTTTTTCTTTTTCGAGGATATTTATCCTTAGAACCAATTGGTCTACCACGTTTCAGACGTAGTCTAGACTCATTTGCATTAACAGTTTGTTCTATCAGAATATCAACTCGAACTAGAGAATTTGCAACTGGAACATGAGATTTAGTAACCCTTGGAGGTTAGTAAATGCATCTGGCAGTTGTTTTACAATATTTTACAAAAAATCATCTTTTGAACCTCTTGTTCACATTGATTTGTTCGAGAATATAAATGAGATAGTGATACTGCATTCCAATCTATCTCCTTTTCCACTTGCTTATGTTTCTCCCCTAATATTAGGTATTCAGATTCATCAAAATGACAATCAACAAATCTTGTTGTAAATAAATTTCAGTCATAGGTTTCAAATATTTTATAATAGAAGGAGATTCATACCCAGCATATATTACCAACATTCTTTGGGACCCATATTTGTGTTGTGGTGGAGCATTTGAAACATATACCGCACATCCAAAAAATTTAAGATTGGAAATATTTGGCTCCTTCCCAAAAGCCAACTATAATGAGGAGAAATCATGAAAACTTGTTGGCCTTATGCGCACAAGTGTTGCTGCATTTAAAATAGCATGACCCCATACTGAAAGAGAAAGTTTTGTCCTCATTAGTTATGGTCTAGCTATCAATTGGAGACATTTAATTAATGATTCCGCTAGACCATTTTGAGTATGAGCATGAGCAACTAGATGATCAACTATTATTCCAATGAACATACAATAATCATTAAAGGATTGAGATGTAAATTCACCAGCATTATCAAGATGGATTGTCTTTATTGCATAATTTGGAAATTGTGCTTTTAACCTTATAATCTGAGCCAACGATCTCGCAAAAGTAATGTTGCGAGTTGATAATAAGCGCACATGTGACCATCTTGTAGATGCATCTATCAAGACCATATAATATTTGAATGGTCCACATGAAGGGTGAATTGGTCCACATATATCATCCTGTATACGTTTCAGAAATGTAGGGGATTCAATCTCAACCTTAGTTGCTGATGGTTTAATAATCAGTTTCCTTTGGGAACAAGCAACATAAGAAAATTCTTTAGATTGAAGAATTTTTTTGATTCTTCAAAGTGTACCCATGTGAATTCTCAATAATTCTGTGCATCATATTATACTCGAGATGGCCCAACCGGTCATGCCAAATGATGAAATTATTATGATCAATAAAACTTTTATTTATCATGACATATTATTCAACCACATCAATACTTTTGTGGTACAATCCAAAAGAAAGTGCAGATAATTTTTCATGCACAATTTTTTTTTCAACTTTTACTGGAGTAATATAAAGGTATTCAATATTTCGTTCATTAGCAGTCTCAATATGATAGCCATTTTGGCGAATAATCTTGAAACTTAACAAGTTTCTTTGAGACTTACTACAATACAAAGTATTATTAATGGCCAATATTGTTCCCCCAAGTAGTAATAAGGCTGCTCTCTCAGAGGCCTCAATTATTTTTGTACTACCAGATATTGTATTAACATTGGCCCCTTTTTATTATTAAATGAGAGAAATATTTATTTTATCTTAATATAGTGTGAGTTGTAGCACTATCCAAAAGACACATATCTCCATTACTCATCTTCGATCCAATTGGAGACGGAGAAATTTTATTTATCTTCATAAAATAAAAATACATCATAAGAGATAATATAATTTGTAACATTGCAAGAAACTTAAGCCTTTATTTTATTTTCTTAAATTTTAAGATAAAAGAAACTATAATAAAATGATAATCAAAAGTGCATAAAAACAACATATTGTATATCATAAAATAAAATCAAACATCAGTTACGATCTCTAAAAAAGTCTTCAACCTCCAAATGAGTAATATCATTGAGGCCATTAAAATCATCATTCATCAAAGCCATATTCGCTTCAATATTATCATTGTACATTTACAAAGGTCTTGACTCAATATTATTTTCAAATGCCAAGTGTGACTCCACCCGAGCATTAGTAGAAGATGTACCACCTTTATTTCCCTTTCTTTTTAAGGAATTTTAATAAAGCCTGATAAAATTCTCAAACATCCGATATTCATTCTTCCAATGGTCTTTCATACCACAACGATGGCAGTTGCCTCTTAAAGGATTACTTTGAGAACCCATATTGTTCTCTCTTTTTCATAATGACCACCACCACGATGCTGATTATTTTGTTTTCTTCCATTGTCACGTCCATGCACAATATTATGGCCCCAATTTTTATTTTGTCTTCTTTCAGATCGTTCATTTGCTTCTGTCACGACCCAAAGTATAACCGAGGCGTAACATGGCGTATAGATCCCTGAGAGGCCCTACACAAGCCACTTAGCATACATCATACAAGATAATAGAAGTAAAAGACTTAAAAGATAGAATTTGTACATCAAAATATTTTGACAAAAGCGAAAGTCTAATATAAGTCTCAAAGCCATCTAATACATCATAAGGAAAGTGATAGAGACGTAACTCATACATCACATACAAAGTCTAAAATGAAATATAGAAAATCAGTAAAAGAGTCTCGATCCTCAGAACATGAGGACTCACCAATCTCCAAAGCCTATGAAGAATAGACTAGCCACGAGTATGGGAGGTAGGAGCGTCAGACCCCACATTAGTGAAACAATGTAGGCACAAGTATGCATTAGTACATGAAATATACTAAGTATGAGGTAATATGCATAAACATAGGCATGATATCATATATAACTTAAAATAAGTAGGCATGATCATAATGGAACATTAAAAAGCCTTATGAGAAGAAATGACATGAGAATCAT
This sequence comes from Solanum etuberosum, assembly GCA_029582245.1. NCBI lineage: Eukaryota > Viridiplantae > Streptophyta > Magnoliopsida > Solanales > Solanaceae > Solanum > Solanum etuberosum. Next base: position 2,947 of record JAJONR010009938.1, read on the forward strand.
AAAACATAGTCAAATACATTAACATAACGGACATATGAAAATCTTGAAGAAAACCTAGTCATATTGTGGGATCTTAGCTTTAACCGATAATAAGACCATGATAACTATATCATGGAATCTGATATATCCCTCATACCGAAAGAAGGGGAAACTACTTGTCAAGGTGGAATCTGTACATATCATCATTTGCTAAAGTGAATCCACTAGGTAGGTCATTTAAGACATCCTACGGGGAACGTAGTTCGGGACTAGAGGTTGCTACTAGAGACTACCCTATTTGAGCCTCCACCTCAAAGCCCTCTCGGTACTAAGTCAAAATTCCAACGGAATAGATAAAAAAGAAATATCATTTTAACATAGGAAAAACGATGATCAATACTAATCCATATTTTTTAGATCAAAACATAGATTAACTTCTTAAACATAATTCAAAATGGATGAGAAAACCTTTCACCAATGTGAATTTATTTGTGAGAAATACCTTTCACAATCATGATCATCATAGTAAGTGAGAAATTCTTTCACAATAACATTGATACTTTCATTGCAAAGCATCCCCAAATCATTTACAAGAATTTCACGAATACATGCATATCTTCAAAATTCATAATTCATCGGTTCATCATAGGATCATGGTCGAAAAGTATAATTTAGGCATGGATAAATATAATTTCAACTAAATATCATAGATTGATATAAAATATTGCATTAGAAGACCTAATTAATCATAATCAATCATGATAGGAAGAAACCCACATTTATTGAATTGAAACCCTAATTTGATCAGTTGGAAATTGAACTGGGGAATAGAAATCCTTAGGGACACCATGGATGAAACGACTCCATGAGTGAATACACACATTCCTTGATGCTAGAAGCCCAAAAAGAATGGAGGATTGGAGACTTGGATGAAACCCTAACTCTTCTTCTTCTTCCTTAGCCTTGAGAGAATTTGGAGAGTGAATTTGGTCAAGTTTAGGGACTTTAGTAGATAGAGTGGAAAATGGTTATATTGGGGGCTTAAAAGCTTTATAAATGGCTTATGGTAGAAAGCAAAATGACATAGTATTGAGTTAAAATAATTGGAAAAATACCCAAAAGCCCCTTAAAAATAACTGTCGGACTCGACCTACGATTTCAACCTACGGATTCCTATGGTCCATACTAGTCAACCGTAGACCAAGTATTGGGACCATGATTTCTTCTATCTTTTGATGGAACGTTTGTACGGTCCGTAGAAACCAACAGTAGAAACAACCTCTGACCCTCAAAATTTTACTAAGTCTGAGACTCACCCACGAGACCTATCTACGACTCGTACAAAGGATGACAGGTCATCCTGGTGAACCGTACAAAAGGGGTACTGGACTTGATTTAAGAAAAAATATTTTCCCACTTCCTATGGTTCCCACCTACGACCTATATAAGCTTCTATGGATCTTAGATGGGAATCGTAGACATAGCCTGCAACCCAGAAAAAAATATTTACTTCCTTTTTTAAATTTCGATGTGTTACAATATCTCCCCGTTGGGAACTTTCGTACTCAAATGGAACTCAAGGCAACATAAGAAGGGTAGGGGAAGAGATTTAACAGCCCAACAAGAATGCAACTTCATCAACAACACATAATCAAGGAGGAACATCAACTCCAAACTTAAACATATTCAAACATTATTTCATAAGGTACATAGGCAAATCATACTCGAATGCACACAATCATGAAGAAATCAATCAAAGCTACATCAAGATCTCAAAAGAAAGTTTTCATAAGCATGCATGCATGAAGAAACATGAGAATGACTAAGACATGAGGATGAGCCACGAGGAACTAAATACCTCTAGCTAGAAAAGGGTCGGAGGGAAAAATATGGGGATAACGGGACATCATATCGGTCTTGGCCTTCCAAGTAGCACCCTCAATTCTTTGACTCCTCCATAAGACTTTCACGGATGCAACTTCTTTATTTCTCAACTTCTTAACTTGTTGGTCCAAAATCTCAACCTAAACTTCTTCATAAGAAAGACTCTCCTTTATACCAAGACTCTCCAATGTCACAATGGATGTCGGATCACTAACACATTTCTTCAACAACGAGATATGGAAAACCAGATGTACCGATGCTAAGTCATTAGGCAAATCAAGTTCATAAGCAACTTTACCAATACGCCTCAAAATATGATATGAGCCCACATAACGGGGACTAAGCTTCCCTTTCTTTCCAAACCTCATTACACCCTTCATGGCTGAAATCTTCAAGTGGACCCAATCATGTACATCAAACTCATTGTCTCTCTTTTGAACATTTAAATAAGACTTTTGTCGACTTTGAGCCGTTTCAACCTTTCTCTAATAAGTCAAACTTTTTCATAGCCTCATGTACTAATTCGGGACCTATCAAAGAGATCTCACAAACATCAAATCAACCTATATGAGATCTACACCTCATACCATAAAGATCCTCAAATGGAGTCATACCAATGCTTGAAATGATAATTATTATTGTAAGCAAACTCAATCAAAGGCAAATGATCATCCCAACTTCCCTTGAAGTCAAAGTTTGGATAGTACGCTCCACTTGTCCATCTATTTGAGGATGAAAGGTCGTACTAAGGTTAACACGAGTACCAAAGCCCTTATGGAAAGATTTCAAAAATTGAGAAGTGAATTGGGTACCATGATTGGGAATAATAGATAAGGGCACTCCATGAAACCTAACCATTTTCCTAAAATACAAATTAACATAGTCCTCCACCGAATAAGAAACCTTAACGGGAATGAAATGAGTTGATTTCTTCATACGATCTACAATAACCCAAATCGAGTCGAGTTGTTGTCGGGTGCGGGGTAAACCAACAATAAAGTTCATATTCAAATCTTACAACTTCCAAGTAGGAATACTAATATCTTGGGACAAACCTCCTGGCTTTTGATGCTCAACTTTCACTTGTTGACAGTTAAGACACTTAGCCACAGTTTCCACAATATCATTCTTCATCCCATTCCACCAATACACCTCTCACAAGTCACGATATATCTTGGTGGCTCCTGGGTAAATGGAATATCGAGAACTATGGGCTTCTAATAAGATTTTCTCTCTCAAGTCATCAATGTTGGGAACACACAAGTGACTTTTATATGGAAGCACACTATCTCCACCTTGGGAGAAAGCCTCAACGTACTTTTTAAGCACCGCTTCCTTCAACTCAACCAAGACCGGGTCAAGACCTTGCTTAACTTTCACATCCGACACAAAAGATGATTTTGAACCATTATGAAACATAACACCACCTTTGGTGGAATCAACCAACCAAATACCCAATCGGGCCAATCTATGAACATGTCGAACAACCTCCTTTAATCTTCCTCAACATGAGCTACACTACCAATTGATAATAGACTAAGAGCATCCACCACCACATTCGCTTTATCGAGGTGATAGAGAATATTCATGTCATAATCCTTTAGCAACTCAAGACACCTCTGTTGGCGAATATTTAGATCATTTTGCTTGAACACATATTGCAAGCTATTGTGGTCGGTAATGACATCAAATTAACACCATATATGTAATGCCTCCAAATCTTTAAGGCAAACACAACAGCCACTAGCTTCAAATCAAGGTTAGGATAGTTCCTTTCATTAATCTTAAGTTGCAATGAAGCATAAGCAATAACTTTCTCATTTTGCATAAGGAAACACCCTAGTCCAATCCTTGAAGCATCACAATAAACAACAAACCCATCGGATCCTTCTAGTAAAGTCAACATCGGAGCGGAGGTAAGCCTATCCTTCAACTCTTGGAAACTCTTCTCACACACTTTCGACCATAAAAAATTAACTTTCTTTTGGGTCAATGCCATCAATGGAGAGGCAATCAAAGAAAACCCTTCAACAAACCTTCTATAATAACCAGCCAAACAAAGAAACTTCAAATATCTGAAGGGGATAAAGGTTTAGGCCAAGTCTTAGCAGCATCCTTTTTTTAGAATCTACCTCAATACCCTTACTGGAAACCATGTGACCAAGAAAAGCCACAGATCTCAACCAGAACTCACATTTACTATACTTTGCAAAAAGTTGTTGGTCCTTGAGGATTGCAACACAATCCTCAAATGACCGGTGTGCTCATCCTCACTCCTTGAGAAAATCAAAATATCATCGATAAACACAATCACAAACATGTCAAAGTATTCTCTAAACACCTTATTCATCAAGTCCATAAATAGGTCGGGGCATTAGTCAAACCAAATGATATTACCAAAATTTCATAATGATCATATCGAGTCCAAAAATCCCTCTTCGAAATGTCATTGTCCTTCACCCTCAATAGGTGATAACCCGACCTGAGGTCGATCTTAGAGAAGTAACTTGCTTCTTGGAGTTAATCAAAAAAATCATATATCCTTTGAAGAGGATACTTATTCTTAATGTTAACCTTGTTCAATTGTCGGTAATCAATACACATGCAAAGTGAACCATTTTTCTTTCAAACAAACAAGACTGGAGCAGCCCATAGAGAAATACTCGAGCGGATGAAACCCTTATCCAACAAATCCTTCAGTTGCTCTTTCAATTCTTTATGTTTTGTTGGAGCCATATAGTAAGGAAGAATAGAGATAAGTTGTGTATCTGGGAGAAGGTCAATATTGAAGTCTATTTCCCTTTTGGGAGGAACACCGAGTAAATCATCGGGAAACACTTTTGAAAACTCATTTAAAATAGGGACCGACTCAAGAGTAGGGGTCTCGAAATCCATATCCCTAACCCAAACAAGATGATAAATGCAACCTTTAGAAATCATTTTTCTAGCTTTAAGACAAGAAACAAACTGATCCTTAGGCATAAAATTTCCTCCTTTCCTCATTAGGACGGGTTCATTTGGAAATTGAAATTTGACCACTCTGGTTCTACAATCAATAGAAGCATAACTAGAATGGAGCCAATCCATACGAAGAATAACATCAAAATATAACATATCAAGCTCTACAAGATCAATATGAGTGAGTCTATGGGGTAAGGAGACGGGACAACTTCTATAGACTCTCTTAGCCACAATACATTCACCAATAGGTGTTTAGACAGAAAAAAGGTCTACAACACATCCAGAAGAACATCAAACCTCACAGTCACATATGGCGTCACAAAAGACAAGGTAGCACCGGGATCAAGCAAAGCATAAACAGCAACATGAAAGACTTTCAACATTCTGGTAACCATATTGGGAGACCCCTCTTGCTCTTGACGAGTTTGAAGTGCATAGAATCGGTTTTGCTTTGGAGCACTTGAACCCTAACCACTAGGCAAAGCTTGCCTACCATCCCTTCCCTTGTTTTTTCTAGATGGGAAATCCCTCAAGTGGTGACCACTCTTACCACATCCAAAACAATTACCTATACCCATCAAACATTTTCCTGGATGACTCTTGCCACACTTTTGGCATGTGGGAACCGAAGATCCATTTCCACCACCATTTTTGCCTTGAGTCTTAGGGTTAGACACCCTATCTTTGTTTAACTTAGGAGTCAGAGTATTGAAGGAAGCTTGACCGGAAAACCTTTGTTGCAACCTAGAACAACCACGTCCATCGGACCTTGAATGTGAAAAGTCAGCATCACCGATCTTTGCCCTTTTTGCCTCCCTAGACCTTTCCTTAATTATTTCCTCTTAAATTTGTTGAGAATGAATCATTAGACCAGAAATGTCCATCTCATTAATGAGCATAGCGGTACGACATGCTTTAACTAACATCTTGGAAACTCGCAAAACAAGCTTGCTCATCCTTACACTAGGATAGACAACCATAGTAGGAGCATATCTAGACAATTGCGTGAACTTCAAGGCATACTCCTTCACACTCGTATTTCTTTAACAAAGGTTAATGAATTCAAGTATTTTTTTTCCCTCATCTTAGGGGGAAATAACCTATCAAGAAAAGGAACCTTAAACTTTTCTCAATCAAGAGGACCCACATCAACTGCCCTCTCTTCCTTCCATTGGTTCAACCAAACTTGAGCAACACCCTTAAGTTGGTAAGTGGTCAATTCCGCCTTTTCCACCGGTTTAACTCCCATGATCATCAACACCGTATATACCTCGTCAATAAACTCTTGAGGATCTTCCTCAACCTTGGAACCATGAAACTCCGGGGGATTCATCCTAGTGAAGTCTCTCACTCAAGTTTCCACCGTACCCACATTTGGGTTCATGGGGACCACATCCTCCCTATTGGCTTAAGTGGTCATGGCTTGAGCCAATGGTTGAAAATCCACCCTAAACTCTACATTAATCACTTGTTCGGCCAAAGGGTCGGCCGAATTTTATGGATCTTCTTGAGGAGCTTCTCGTTCCATATTCTCATTCGCATTCCTCCTAACGTAAGCTCTTCGAGGGGCCATATCCTGAAAAGGATCGAATAAATATTAGGGGAGAGACATCTAGAGTTATACTCTATCACACGTCTTTAGAATGATGAAAAAAGTGGAATTTCCTAAACAACTTATAGCCTCTCATTCATATATCTTACGCGCTTCACACTCATTAACAAGACTCTACTCGACGTGGCTTATGAGACTAGGACCTTTCTGAACCTTAGGCTCTAAATACCAAGTTTTTCACATCTAAAAGTATACCCTAGGCGTAACATGGCGTACAGAATCCCGAGAGACCCTACACAAGACACTTAGCATTCATCATACAAGATAATAGAAGTAAAAGCTTTAAAATATAGCATTTATACATCATAGTTCGACAAAAGTGGAAGTCTAGAATAAGTCTCAAAGCCATCCAATACATCATAAGGAGTGTGATTGGGACATAATCCATACATCACATATAGAGTCTAAAAAGAAATATAGAAAAATAATAAAAGAGTCTTAGTCCTTAAAACATCAGGACTCACCAATCTTCAAAGCCTCTGAAGAATCAACTAGCCACGAGTATGGGAGGTAAGAACATCGGACCCTACATTAGTAAATCAATGTAGGCACATGTATGCATTAGTACATGGAATGTACTAAGTAAGAGGCAATATGCATAAACATAGACATGATAGCATAAATGACTTAAAATGAATAGGCATGATCATAATGGAACATTTAAAAGCTTTTAGAGAATAAATGACATGAGAATCATAAAACATAGTCAAATACATTAACATAACGGACATAAGGAAAGCTTGAAGAAAACATAGTCATTTTGTGGAATCTTAGCTTTAACCGACAATAAGACCATGAGAGTTATATCATGGAATATGGTATATCCCTCAAATCGAAAGAAGGAGAACTACTTGCCAAAGTAGAATCCGTCCATATCATCATTTGCTAAAGTGAATCCACTAACTAGGACATTTAAGGCATCCTACAGGGGCAGGCACATGTATGCATTAGTACATGAAATGTACTAAGTATGAGGCAATATGCATAAACATAGGAATGATAGAATAAATGACTTAAAATGAGTAGGCATGATCATAATGGAACATTTAAAAGCTTTTAGAGAATAAATGACATGAGAATCATAAAGCATAGTCAAATACATTAACATAACAGACATAAGGAAAGCTTGAAGAAAACATAGTCATTTTGTGGGATCTTAGCTTTAACCGATAATAAGACCATGAGAGCTATATCATAGAATTTGGTATATCCCTCATACCGAAAAAAGGGGAAACTACTTGCCAAAGTAGAATCCGTACATATCATCATTCGCGAAAGTGAATCCACTAACTAGGACATTTAAGACATCCTACAGGGGCATGTAGTTTGGGACTAGAGGTTGCTACTAGAGACTACCCTATTTGAGCTTCCACTTTAAAGCCGTCTCGGTGGTAAGCTAAAATTCCATTGAAATAGATAAAAGTCAAATGTCATTTTAACATAGGAAAGACAATGATCAATTCCAATCTATACTTTTGAGATAAAAAAGGCTCATAAATACCCCTAACCTATGGGAAAAAGCTCATAAATACCCCTCATCCACCTTTGGGTCTAAAAATATCCTTAAGGTTTATGTTTGGGGTCAAATATACCCCTCAACCTAACAGAAATATTCAGGTCAATTTTAACTTTTTACAAAGCCACCTGGCATTTTCTAATTGGTGCCATACTTACCCGTTTTCTTTTTCTACTTTCCTTACACAAAACCTGTGAGTTCTCCTCCTCCTCCGAAATCCATCGATCTTTTTAATTAACTTTGGTAAGAGGTAATGATTTCTCAATGTCAGTGAGGGTTAAAGTTTTTCTTGCATGACATTCAAATTGCTTTACTAATTGAAGAAAGTAATACTAAGTGAAATTTGTGTTTCCAGATTTGGTTTGATTAAATTAAATCGAAGGGCTTCTTATATATATGCACATGGCAGAGTTAGATAAGCTGAAGAGGATTCATCTGAATCCCTTTTAACAGAAAATCATATTGATCTACAAATTCAATATTTTTTAACGCCTTGGCAAAAAATTGTATTATATTTCACAGCACAACTCAACAATACTCGAATTTTAAACTTTTTTTACGTAGATATACACTTCAGATGTGCAGTGTCTGAAGTTAGATTTGTAAAAATCAAACATTATTTGTGCCATTAGGTGAAGATGCAAGCTTTATTTGTGCTAAGGAACAGCCGATCGGTGTTGCTGATTATGTTGGTGGGTGGGAGAAAAAAGGTGTTGATTCAGGTGGGTATTCGAGGGAATTGATGAAAAACGTTGTATCTGCAATCAGAAGAAGAAGCAGAGTAGTAGTATTTATTTGATGAAAGTTCTCAATGAAGCTTTTTTGAATACAAAGGTGAGGGGTTCTTCAACAACTTGTATTTTGACTCTTTATGATGACACATTGCACGTTGTTAATGTGGGAGATAGCAGATTTGTAGTGATCAGAGAATAGAGAGGGGATAATTATGTACAAATCGAAAGTTCAGCAATCCAAGTGTATTAGAGAAAAACAATGTTCTAGTGATGGCAAGGGATATAATCGTGATGGATTGTTTGATAATGTTAATGATTTCAAGTTAGAAGCAATTGTGGATTCGGGGGTGGAGCCTAGTCTAGGTGTGGGAGATCTTTACCATATCATGGGAATCAGATGTGCCTGAGGATTGCGCAGTATGCACTTTCAGTAAGGAAGAGCCATAGATGGATGAATTTTGGAGGAGAAAAAAGATGTACAATTAAAAAATTGATGGATTTTGGAGGAGAGGAAGAACTTACAGGTTTTGTGTAAGGCACGTCAAGAAAAAGAAAACGGGTAAGTATGGCACCAATTAGAAAATGTCAGGTGACTTTTTTAAAAATGTTAAAATTGACTTGAATGTTTCTGTTAGGTTGAGGGGTATATTTGAGCCCAAACATAAACCTTAAGGGTATTTTTAGACCCAAAGGTGGAAGAAGGGTATTTAAGAGCATTTTTCTATAGGTTAGGGATATGTATGAGCCTTTTCCCTAAATATTATTCAACATGGATAAGAAAACCTTTCATCAATGTGAATTCATTTATGAGAAATACCTTTCGCAATCATGTTCATCATAGTAAATGAGAAATCCTTTCACAATAGCATTGATACTTTCCTTTCAAAGCATTTTCAAATCATTTACACAAATTTCATGAAAACATGCATATCTTCATAATTCATAATTCATAGTTCATGGTTCATCATAGGATCATGGTTGAAAAATATAATTTAGATATGAGTATATGCAATTTCAACTAAATATCATAGATTAACATCAAATAATGCATTATAAGACTTGATCAATCATAATCAATCATGATTGAAAGAAACCCACATTTATTGAATTGAAACTCTAATTTTATCAATTAGAAATTGAATTGGGAATAGAAATTCTTGGGGAACCCATAGAGGAAAGGACTCCATGGGTGAATACACACAAACCTTGATGCTAGAAGCCCAAAAAGAATGGTGTATTGGAGATTTGGATGAACTCTAACTCTTCTTCTTCTTCCTTAGCATTGAGAGAATTTGGAGAGTCAATTTGGTCAAGTTTAGGGACTTTAGGAGAATGAGTTGAAAATAGGTAAATTAGGGTCTTAAATGCTTTATATATGACTTAGGGTAGAAGGCAAAATGATGTAGTATTGGGTTAAAATAATTAGAAAAAAACTCAAAAGCCCATTAAAAATAATTGTTGGACTCGACCTACGGTTTGGACCTATGGATCGTAGGACTTCCTCCGATCGGTGCTGGTCAACCGTAGACCAAGTACTGGGACCATGATTTCTTCTATCTTTTTTACGGGATGTTTGTACGGTTCGTAAGTCTTTCTACGGTCCGTAGAAACCATCTTTGACCCTCAAAATTTCACTAAGTCTGGGACTCACCTACAAGACCTATCTATGATTCATACAAAGGATGATGGGCCGTCTTGGTGAACCGTACAAAAGGGGCACCGAGACTTGATTTTAGAAAAAATATTTTCCCACTTTCTACGGTTTCCACCCACGGCCCGTAGAAGCTTATACGGTCCGTAGATGGGAACCGTAGACACAACCTGCAACTCAGAAAAAATTATTTTCTCCATTTTCCAAATTCCGAGGTGTTACAGCTTCTACCACATTTGCTTCCGGTAGTGGAGTAGTTCAAGTGGGATGGACTTCATGATTTTTCAACAAAAGGGTATTATGTTGCTCAGCCACAAGAAGGCATGAGATTAAATCTGAATACTTCTTAAATCCCCTTTCGCAATATTGTTGCTGTAACACCAGATTTGAGGCATGAAAAGTAGTAAGAATTTTTTCCAACATATCCTATATTTTCCCCACATAATTTTAATTTAGATGTTATTTTATATACAACAAAAATATATTCACATACAATTTTAAAGTCCAGTAATTGTAAGTGTATCTATTCATAACGAGCCCTTGGCAATATTGTTGCCTTAAGGTGGTCATACTGTTTCTTTAAACAAGTGCACAATTCAAGTGGATCTTTCATTGTCAAATATTCGGCCTTTAGTCCTTTATCCAAAAGATGACAAAGAAAAATCATAGCCTTCGCTTTGTCCTGACTCGATGTTGCATTACCCTCAGTAATGGTGTTACCAAGACCTTTAGCGTCTAGCTGAATTTTAGCATCGAGTACCCATGATAGATAATTTTTCCAAAAATATCAAGTGTCAAGAACTCCAATTTCGACAAATTTGACATGATCAAAACTATTATAAAAATAGTCAAATTAGATTAAAATATTAAACTTTTAACCATTGAAAAATTAAGAATATCATATGCAGTATTCTTTAATAATTTTTTTATTTTCATCAATTAATAAAGTTTATTTTACCACCTTATATTATTTAGAGAATATAAAACTGAAAATATTCAAATGTATATTTGTGTTTAGAATCTGAAAATAAAAATAGTTATATCACCGAAACATATCTTATAAGAGACTTCTTGTTGATAACGTGTTATAAAATAAATATATTAGAAGTTAAATAACAAAAAAAAAGAGGGAAATAGTAATAATGTTTTTCCTTCAAATATTTAAATCTCTATGTATTTCTAAAGATAAGAGTAATATATATAAAAGGTATGAGTGTATTTGTAATTCTTTAAAGTCAAGAAGTAAATTTTCAAAGTCATGCCTAGTGAATTTCCAAATTTCATTACTTACAACAATAGAGTAATTTTGTAAGAAATGATTTTGGTGAAAGTGAGAATGATCGGAAAGCGTAGGAGTAGTGAGAAGGTAATAAAATATTGTAATATCGTACGTGACTGTTGACAAACAGCATGGTCTCATAACAATACTGACCTAAAACACGCACACTAGAATGGCTACATTTTTCAGATCCAAACGGCCTCACTTATTTTAGATCTTCCAAATATATAGAGAGATAAATAAATTCTGGCCATTGTTTGTATACATTTGCTGCTAAAAAGTACAACTCTCTTTTTTCAATTATCTGCTCGATCTCTTGTTTCCTTACAGATCTGTATCCGCCCAGGTAAGTCTCAACTTAAATATCCTTCTGATTCTTCTTTCTTAATTTTGTTACTAGTTGATTTTCCTTTTCTGGATATACTTCATTCTCCTAATATAGAAACTTCAAATTTTCTTTTTGTTAATTTTGTTTGTTGGATATACTATTATGGCCTGTTTTAACAGATCAAATCTTGAAATTAATCCGTGATTTGCAGAAACAAAAAGTAAAAATCTACTTTTGCCTGCCATGGCGCCTACCACCATCCGAAAGGCCATAGGGGCTGTGAAGGACCAGACAAGCATAGGGATTGCCAAAGTGGCCAGCAACATGGCACCGGAGCTGGAAGTTGCTATTGTTAAGGCTACTAGCCATGATGATGAACCAGCTGGAGAGAAGTACATAAGGGAGATTCTCCAATTGACTTCATCTTCACGGGGTTATGTCACTGCCTGCATGTCTGCAATTTCCAAAAGGTTGGGAAAAACCCGAGATTGGATTGTTGCCCTCAAGTGTTTGATGCTAATTCACCGACTTCTCAATGATGGAGATGCTGTATTTCAGCAAGAAATTATGTATGCTACCAGGAGGGGAACAAGGCTGCTAAATTTGTCGGATTTCAGAGATGAGGCTCACGCCAGTTCATGGGATCATTCCTCTTTTGTAAGGACTTATGCTTTGTATTTGGATCAGAGGTTAGAATTGATGGTTTTTGAGAGGAAGCAAAATGGTGGAGAGATGGAAAGGCATGGATCTAAGGATGAACAATGGAGATCGCCCCAGAGTTCTAACCGCGGATATGGTTATGATCATGGGGAGTTTAGAGATGAGCCTGGTTATGGAATGAGGAGGTCTAGATCTTCAGGTGATGTGAGAGAGTCAGTACAGGAGAAGAAAGATGTGACTCCATTGAGAGAGATGAAGCCTGAAAGGATTTTTGGGAAAATGACTCATTTGCAGAGACTGCTAGATCGCTTTTTGTCTTGTCGGCCAACTGGTTTGGCTAAGAATGAAAGGATGGTCTTGGTTGCTTTGTACCCTGTGGTTAAAGAAAGTTACAAAATTTACACAGATATATGTGATGTTTTGGCTGTTCTGTTGGATAAATTTTTTGATATGGAGTATGAGGATTGTGTCAAGGCCGTTGATGCCTATGCTAGTGCAGCAAAGCAGATAGATGAGCTGGTGGGATTCTATAACTGGTGCAAGGATATAGGTGTGTCAAGGTCGTCAGAATACCCAGAAGTGTCGAAGATTACAAGCAAGCTATTAGATACATTGGAGGAGTTTGTGAGAGATAGAGCTAAGGCGATGAAGAGTCCTGAAAGGAAAGTAGAGAGCCAGCCAGCTCCACAGGAAGAGGAGCCAACACTGGATATGAATGAAATTAAAGCATTGCCACCACCAGAGGATTATACTGCTCCACCGCCTCCCGAACCAGAGCCTCCGAAGCCTAAGCCTGTTATTCAGGAGACCAGAGATTTGGTGGATTTGAGGGAGGAGGGTGTTACTGCCGATGATCAGGGGAATAAATTTGCCTTGGCATTATTTGCTGGACCAGGAACAAGCAATGCAAATGGGTCGTGGGAAGCATTCCCATCCAATGGGGAACCTGAGGTTACTTCTGCTTGGCAGAATCCAGCAGCTGAGAGTGGTAAGGCTGATTGGGAACTGGCTTTGGTGGAGACAGCAAGTAATTTGTCTAAGCAGAAGGCGGCATTGGGTGGCGGTCTTGATCCACTATTGTTGAATGGCATGTATGATCAGGGTGTTGTTAGGCAACATGTAGCCACTGCGCAATCGAGTGGTGGCAGTGCCAGCAGTGTGGCATTGCCAGGAGTCGGGAAGAGTGCTACACCAGTTTTGGCACTCCCTGCACCTGATGGAACAGTCCAGACAGTTGGACAAGACCCCTTTGCCGCATCTTTGAGTGTTCCACCACCCTCTTATGTGCAAATGGCAGATTTGCAGAAGAAAGAGCAATTGCTTGTGCAGGAACAGATGGTATGGCAGCAGTATAGCAGAGATGGCATGCAAGGTCAAACGAGTTTGGCCAAGATCACTACTGGAGGATACTATGGTCCAGGGCAACCACCTGTGATGCCTTATGGAATGCCACCAGTAAACGGTGTTGGGATACCACCTGCAGCAGGGTACTACTATAATCCTTACTGATTTTGCAACATATACCTTTTATTTTTCCTTTTTTATGTTTATGTTGGGTGTTCATTATTTAGCGTTTGACCTGTTCCACTGTATTATTTGATGGCTATATCTTCAATTTGTTCATGCTTAGCGAGTCTAGTGAATGACCTGTGTTGTATTCTCTCATGTTTTTGTAATATACGGATTTCTTAATGTACTTGTTAAGTAATGCTCATTTCAAGAGGGGTGTTGTTTGAATATTGGTTGTGTTGTTAATTACATGCTTTGTTTTTCAGAGGCATGTTGTTTGAATTTATTTTTCTATAAAATAATGTGTTGTGAAACTGATAGGTAGAGAGACTTCATCTCAAGCTGCTCAGACTGAGTTACCAGATTCTAGGTCCGTTTGCCTTGATGACATGTTGCTTTATACTGAAAGCCCTTTACTATATAAAAATGAGTTTAAATGGAATTTCAGAAGTTCTCGAGGCAAATATGAAATAACCATGGTCATATTATATTTGTGTCAGATAATGTGGCTAGGATCTTCTTAACTTTTTCATCGTGGCTTTGACTCTTGTTCAATGATTCAGTATGCTTCAACATATTGAGTGAGAAGCTGAGACAATGAAAGATTTCACTCTGCTCATGTGCAGCTGCGTATATGATCTGTCTATAAATGATTTTATTAGCGTATTTGAACTTAAATGTTGAATCTTGTTCATCGTATCAGACGACCCAGGCTCCAATGGAAGTCGTGGTGAAAACTGTTTTCATTCAAAGCCAAGCCAACTCACTCTTTGGAAAGGAGAGCATTGCGAGAGTTTTAAAAGAAGTTGATTGAGTTATTGTCTAAAAGAAGAGTTTAATAGAGTGTAGAGTCTTAAAAGGAATTTATTGAGCTCTCTTCTAGGAGAAGACTTTAATATTGAGTTTAAATAGGTTCGCAACAATAATAAAAGCCTCTCCTACAGTCAAGGTCATAGAACACCTTATGGCTGAGGAAGTCTGATGGTTACACATTGATTGGTAAACTTTGTCAAAACTATCACTACCTGGCTTGCTACTTGGAATTATCATAGATCTCTTTTATCAACCAATATATAAAGTGCACATGAAAGGGATGATATTACTGATTACCTCCTATCTACTCTGTCACCTTCTTATCTCAACAATCACCTTTGGTAAAATAGAGATAGGATACCAAGGAAATGTTGTTGATCCTTTGGCTATTCTTCCTTGCTTAAGTGCTTGGCCATCTATTGGTATTTCATCTCTATATTACGTTTCAAAACTTTTCAGTGACTTTGGTGCTATTTTTATGCTTTAAAATTAAGGTTAAAAGGGGAAGTACAATAGAAATGATGGTTAATTGCTGTATTGAAGTCTTTGAAACACACCAATCTTGGGTATATATGTGATAATCAAGTACTTTATAGGGCAGATAATAGGTGAGAACCGAAAGCAGGGAGTGGAGAAAAAACAATCCAACCTCCTCAACTTTTGAGTCTGATTCTTGTAGAGATAGCATGGCTTTGAGTGAGAAGAAAAGAACGATAATTGTTAAAGAAAATGGAAGGTGGATGAAGATGACAGTAGAAAATAGTGAGCTATCTTTGGCCGGTACAGTAGAGTCCTAATATGGATTAACAAGTAATTTTTGGGTCACTATCAGTTTGGGGACGAATTGAAGGGTGATCTACCATATTTATCATTAAGTAGAGAGTCCATGTGACATCCACAATATTTACTTTCAAAGCGTCACATTATACTTTTGGTTAATTTTTATTTGTGACCTCAAACTCCATAAGCAAGGGTAATTCATTGAGCACAAAAAAATTCAGTAAATAAAGATCAATATGCAACTCAAGTTGATGCTTGAGCACCCACACAACCTCTAACGTGGGTTTTACCATTTATGTGCACTTCAACTATTCTGTCGGTTACTTGCTAATTGTTATCTTTTATAATTACAGGTATTGGGGAAATTTTATAATAGAAATCACTAGTAATATTTAGTCTTGTCGTTATTTTCATTAACACCAAATATTTATGCGTCTTTGGTGTGCTAAGTAGTAGGTTGTAGTTATCTAAATATGATCCATAATCAGCCAAATATGTAGTGCTTATCTATTCCATCTCTATCTCAATTCTCAATAAGAGAAAAACATAAATTATCTGCACTGAAGAGGACTTGCAAGACATCTGTTTGATATTGTCTCACTTTTTGTCATTTCCCGTCTTTGCCATGTTTCTCACAAGGAAATCCTACTTTTATTTTCTTTAATAAAGTTATATATGCATTTTCAAGGATACTCCAAAAAAGGGATCAAACAATTTTTAAGGTCAGCTAATCAAGTCGTTTATTTTTGAATTTTTTACATGAAGATGACTTCCCCTTCTTCTTCTTTTTTTTTTTTTTTTTTTATTTTATAAATTATTATAATTTTAACCAATCCGACTGAGTATATGTTGATGTCAAATTGCGAAGAAACAAACAATATTTGGCTAGTAGAGAGGCATGCCTAGAATATACAATTCCTAAATCCTATGCACCATGATAGTATGTAGTTGGCTAGATGAGTATGTCTCTCTCAACAAGGGGCATAAAGTCAAATTTAATAGATATGTTTTAATTTTTTTTTCTAGTTCACATATATAAATTGAAAAACAATAATATACTCAATATAATTTTATAAATGAGGTATGAAGAGAGTAAAATGTGTGAAGACTTTATGAGTTAAGAAGGAAAGCAATCCAAATTTTCAATGAAAACTATAATATAAAATAAGAATAATAAAATTTGACTTAAGAATTTGAGACATTGATATAATGATGTTGAAATCCACTGTGTATAAGAGAATCAACACTATCGATTCTTTGATGATTGATAAGGTTATATCCTCTTATTCTATGGAGATTAAGAGGTCCATTGTGGATTTCTATAAAAATCTTTACAAAGAATTTGAAAGTTGACGTCCAGATTTGAATGTTTTTGATGTTCAAACTATTATTATGGAGGCGCAACAATGGCTTACAAGAAGGTTTGAAGAGCAAGAGGTGTTAGAAGGGATCAAAATGTGTGCAGCAGAAAAGGCACCTGGCCATGGATGGTTACACAATGATTTTTTTTCAAACTTACTGGAAAACTATAAAGGGGGACTTAATGTTGACCTTCCTGAATTTCCACACTCATCAGAAATTTGAAAGAAGTTTTAATGCTATATTTGTAGCTTTGATTCCAAAGAAGGTGGGGGCAAATGATCTGAGGGATTTTAGACCAATTAGTGTGATCATAGGGGTGTACAAAATCATAGCCAAGGTTCTAGCACAGAGTTTGAAGAGAGTGATAAGCAAGCTTGTGAACAAACATTAGATGACCTTCATTAAAGGTAGACAGAAAATGGATGTTACTTTAATTGCTAGTGAGTGTATTGACATAAGAATTAAAGGAGATGTATTGGGGGTTATGTGCAAGTTGGATATTGAGAAAGCCTATGACCATTTAAATTGGAAGTTCCTGATCAACACTCTTAGAAAATGAGGTTTGGAAATAGATGACTCGGTTGGATAGACTTTTGTATTAAAACCATCAGGTTCTCCATCCTTGTTAATGGAGAACATGCAGGTTTTTTTCCAGCAGAAAGAGGACTTAGACAGGGAATCCTCTATCTTCATTCCTTTTTATTATAGCTGTGGAGGGATTGGGAGGTTTAATTAGTAAAGCATTGCAAAATAATTGGATCAGAGGCTACAATATAAGAAACATGGCAAATGAGAATATGGACTTGACAGATTTATTGTATGTTGATGATACAATAGTGTTTTGTGAAGAATACCAGGAACAATTATGCTATTTAAGGGCGATTCTGGTAGTTTTTTAGGCTTGTTCAAGATTCAAGGTTCACAGGAGAAAAGACAGTACCTTTCCTGTATAAGAAGTTCAATAGATACAAACACTAGCAAACATCTTGAGGTGCAAGGTAGAGAAGCTACCAACAGTTTATCTAGGCATGCCATTGGGGGCAAACCATAAAGCCATTACTATTTGTGATTTGGAATTATTGAGAAGACTGAGAAGAGTTGGCACTTTGAAATACTCAATACCTTTCATTGGGAGGTAAAGTCACTTTAATAAACTCTGTGCTAGATTCCTTACCAACTTATGTGATGTCCCTTTTTCCTATACTTGGTGAGGTGATCAAAATTCTAGATGCTTTGAGAAGGAATTTCCTTTGGCAAGGAAATAAAATTGATGAGAGCAGTTTCAATTTAGTAAAATGGGCAGAAGTTCAACAAGGGAGGAATTATGGGGGTTTGGGAGTAAGGAAGCTCATATTACAGAACAAAAGTTTACTAAGCAAGTGGTTATGGAGGTACAACGAAGAAGAGAATGCACTATGGAAAGAGGTGATACAACACAAATTCGGCCAAGAAGGGAAATGGTGTTCATGTGAAGTAACAAACACTTATGGAGTTGGAGTTTAGAGAACTATCAGAAGCTTTTGACCGGCTCTAGAAATTAATACAAAAGTTAAAGTTGGGAGCAGGGATAAGGTTTTATTCTGAAAAGAAGACTGGACTGGTCAATCTCTTCAAAGTGGACTTTATTCTATTAGTGTGCATCCATATAGAAAAATCAAAGAGTTGTGGTCCCAACAAGGGTGGAATTTGGTATTAATAAAAAAGTTGTTAAGTGACTGGGAGATAGAAGGGGTAATTGAACTACTGAATATGATAGAGGGCTTTTATGCACTAATTTGGAAACAAACAATCTATTATAGACACAACACCCAGATAAAAGATTTTTTGTCAACAGATTGTACAAGTGGAGCCTATCGGTAACGGGAGGAAGGATAACATGGCCATGAAGTGTTGTTTGGAAGAATGTGGATCCCACTAAAGTGAAGTGTTTTGTCTGGTTGGTATCTAGGAGAGCCTATTTGACTCATCAAGCATTACAGAAAAGGGGCATCAATATAGCCTCTAGATGCTTACTATGCAAACAGGCACTAAAAACCAACAAACACTTATTTTTTCATTGCAAAGTAACAACACAAGTATGGACTTTGTTCTTCAATTTAGCTAGCCTAAACTAGTGTATGCTAAAACACACATCAGATTTATTGAGTTGTTGGATCAGAAGTGTGGGGGGGGGGGGAGGGGAGCAAGAGTCAAAAGAAGTGGTGAAGGACAATATCTGCTTGTATCTGGTGGAATATTTTGAAGGAAAGGAATCAAATGATTTTTGAAGTAAAAGAATGCTCAACACAGAAGATTAAATGGAAAGTAATTACTTCCTTAGGTTTTTGGTGTAAAGAACAAAATGTAGAAAAGGAAATCCAATTAGTTGATTTCGTAGGTTCTTTGTAAGTATTTATGTTTTTTTTTCTTTTTTTTTTCTCTCTTCTCTGTTAACACTTTTTGGAGGTGGCCAGCATAACCCTTAATGCCGAGGAATACAAGTTACCCGTTTCAAAAAAATAATAATGGTGTGCTGAAATTGACTATAAGTTGATATATATAATGATATCGAGATAGTGTTGTCTAGGCAATCATAGGCTTGCTAAAGCTAAAAATGGAACTTAGCTTCTCACTGACTATATCAAAAGCGAAATCCTCAACTTCAAATATAATGCAACCTGTGATGCTTCAATATAATTATAACTTGTTGCAATATTTGGAAGATGAAGAAGACACCCAAAAGGAAAATATGATCTTTTTATAAACAGAGAATAACAATAGATTTTTGCATAATACAGAAGGTTGTTTGGAATATTTTAAAATTTTCAATAATAAGAGAACGAAAATAGTGAAAGGGAGAATGAAAAAGGTAAACAATAGAAATAGTGGTTGGGGTGGCCTCTTTCCATGTTAAAATTGCTAGACAGTGATCATAGAGGCCCTCATTTAAGTAGTGCAACTCAGATGCTGGGAGATTGGCGATGAGACAATGGATCCTGAAGTAGTGATGTTGGATGCACTATTTGAACATCTTCCAGTTCATGAGATGCACAGAAAAAAGGATGGTCTCATTCTCAAAGGCAAAGACAAAAGGTCAGATCCGATTAATGAGGCTGATCGGAAGAAAGATGCAAAAAGGGACAAATCACTTGCTCTCAAGGTGTCACAAAGTGAAATCCCTGAAATAATTGAGAATATGGGCTATTTCACTCGATGATTTCAAAAAACCGTGGAGGTCTCATGAAGAAAGGAAATCTTGACAGGGCTACAAACTCAAATGACTTGTGTTACAAGTGTGGTAAACCAGACCACTTCATCAGAGACTGCCCTATGCACAAGGGTGAGCACAAGAAATATGTCAAGTCCGGAGGAGACAAGAACAAAAGAAGGGACCAGGTCCGTGACAAGTCAAGCAGAAGATAAACTACTGATCATGTGGTGAAGAAATATTTGATTGTCTGGGAAAATACCTCAAGCGATTCAGATGATTTTGAACACTCTGATGATGCTTTCATGGCAAAGTCAGATGATTAAGATGCTAATGAAGAGGTAACCTTATTATACTTCAGGCAAAACATGAATACCTTTTCTTAGTAAATTGAGAAAGCTGGATGTTGTACTAATTAATTTGATCAGTGAGCTAACGACTGAGAATGATCTCGTGAACAATGGCCTAGACATCTCTCAAGATGGAAAAATTGCTCTAGTTACCCAAATATCGATATTAAAAAACAAATGGTTGTTCTAGAAGCTGAAAATCTAGAACTGAAGGAAAAGATAAAAAGGGTGACTACTACAGTTTCTAAAGGAAAAACGAGGCCAGCAGCTTACAACTGGAGCTTTAAAATAAGTTGCACACTACTGAAATGAAGATGCATTTGGTTCTAGAAAGAAATCTTGTGTTGGAGAGGGACCTGGTCCGTGTTAAAGAGGAACTGAACAAATCCCTCAAATGGACCACTTCCTCTAAAATGCTTACAAATTTACGTCAAGGTAACAACAGTAGAAAATGGCTGGGTTGTGAGAAGATAGATTCCCCATATAACCCTCACAACAAAAATGTGTCTGTTGCTGATAATTTGCTATGTGTGCATTGTAGTCGAAATGGACATCTCAAGAAAGATTGTCCTGTTTGGAAAAACATGAAGGAAGTTCTTCAAACTATTCCAAATAGAGGAACAGACAGAAGAAGGGACTGGGTCGTGCTTCTGGTCCCGAATTGAAGAAAACCAGTCTGCCTTACTGGATAAAGAATCTTCTTATCACCTCTTTATCTGCTCACTGGGAACTCCGTCTCAAATGGGTTCCCAAGACTAACAAGTGATCTGCTATGCAAGTGAGAGGAGGTAACATCGGTCAGTGTTGGTTCATGAATAGTGGATACTCAAAGCACATGACTGGAAAAACTAAAAACTCCCTCTCTTTCAAGGCACTTCAAGGTTGAGGTGTCTCTTTTGGCAATGGCAAGAAAGGGTACATTCTTGGTGTAGGCAGGACTTGGAAGTCTATGCAACACTCCATTGAAGTTGTGTACTATCTCAATGGTTGAAGTACAATCTTTCAAGTGTTAAAGAGAAGCAGATCAGAAAATCCTTCAAGAGGAATAAGCATGATTTTAATCTTCCAAAGAACTTTTGGGCTGAAGTGGTGAATACTACATGTTCTGTGACCAAAAGGATGATATTGAGAAGTTTGATCTCAATGATGATGAAAGAGTATTTGTGGGATATTCTTTCTCCAGCAAGGCTTATTGGATGTATAAAAAAAGGTGTGCATTAAATAAAGTGTTCATGTTTATTCTTGATGAGTGTGAAAGAATTGAGATGTTGCAAAAAAAATAAGATTATGAGATGGAAGAGCTGCTTCAGATTCAGAGAGATGGTCTAAACAGTGAACTTGCTGAAGAATGTCTTCTTCACGAATCCAACAATCCCAAAGAAGCTAATGCAGACGATGAACCTGATGAGGGACCTAGTCTGGTAGACAATACTGAACAAAGATGATGCAGTTCAAATTGACAATGCAGATTCTGAAGGTGAGAAGGAAGAAGTTGATCAAGCTCAGCAGCTGGCAAGGAATAAAAGTTGCATCAGTTTGAAAGAAGCAAAGCATGACACTGGGTTCCTGGACCAGTTGACAGGTCGTCCAAGTTCCTTTTCGACAATGGTTTCAAAAAAGGTAAAATTGACAAAACCCTCTTTTTGAAATCACAAGGAAAGAAATTTATGATTATTCAAGTATATATCGATGATATCATCTTTAGAGCAACCTTTAAGGTGTTTTGTGAAGAGTTTGTTGCACTCATGAGTAGTGAGTTTTGAAATGAGCATGATGGGCGAATTAAATTTAAACTTCTAAAGGTACCTTTGTTTGTCAAGAAAAGTACAAGAAGTTGCTGAAGAAGTTTCACATTATGGATGCCAAGACAATTGATACTCCCACGGCACTAACTCGAAGCTGGATGTTGATGGCTCTGGTCCAGATGTAAATGATACAAGTGTTAGGATATATGCAAGATTCCAAACCTGTCCACAGAATCACATTTGAAGGATGCTAGGAGAATCCTAAGACATTTGAAGAAGAAAGGGACCTGATCCTACTCTATCCATCAGGACATTTTTTGTTGTTTGGAGGAATATGGTGATGCTGATTATGCTGGGTATTAAGTTGATAGAAAGAGCAGGAATGACTCATTTTATGGGCTCATATCTCATTCATGGGGAACTAAAAGGCAAGATTCGTTTGCTCTTTCAACAATTGAGGCAGAGTATGTAGCAGATGCAACTTGGTATGCTCGAGTCTTGTGGATCAAAAAACAACTTGAAGCTCTTAGAAGACCTGGCCGAGATAAACAAAGTGAAGATTAAGGATATTGAAACTTTACTGAATGGATCCTGCCTGAAGCAATCAACCCACCCATGACTATGCAAAGGGAGCAGGTATCCTTGTTTTTCAGCTATGTATGTTTTAGCAAATTCAGTCTCATACCTTTTGTAGGTATACACACATGGAGAAAGTGTTGAAGGAAAGGGGAGGTCAGGACAGATCTAGGCAATTACATTCAAACTACAGAGAGAGACCCAGTCCGTTCTCGAAGGTTACCACTCTTAACATTGCATTTTGAATTATGCATGAGAACCGTTGCAATTGCCACATGTGTGTCATCTAGGTATTTGGCCATTGTCCCATCATTTGAATACCAAATGACACCTCATTTCACCTGATACACCTTTTAACTTCCTTTGCACTCTATATTTCTTTCAATCTCCCCAGAAAATTCAAATCCCCTTCCAAAAATCAGAAACTTTCAAAAACCCTCTTTTCTCCTCTCTCAAAAACACTTCAAAATGTCTAAACCCTTTGCTCTCACTGGAGAATTTTCTAATGAAGAAATTCTTGAGTGTGAACAGGGACCAGGTTCAGTAAGAAAAAAGAAGAAGGTGGAAAAGATTATGTCTGAAAAGCAAAGGGTTGATATTCTAAGGACTCAAAGTATTTTGATTGGGAGGGTGTCTGACCTTGAAATGAAAAACAAACTTAGGAATGAGGAGTCTGGTTGATGATGTAGAGATTCATAGTGGGACCCATTTGTTTGAAAGCCACTTACATGTCCAGGGAAGGGACCAGGTTGATTGTTGGAGGATCTGTCTTACTATAGTTTACTCAGGAAATCAGCAAACTCTAAAGTCTCAGTGCTACAAGTATTCCTAAGAAGCATCTTAAAAGGGAATATCAATTGTTCTTTGAGTTTGTTAATAAGGTGTTGTTGCCTAGATAAAAAAATGAAAAGGTTCCTCGGTTATTGATCTATTCATCTCGGAGGCCTTGAGAAAGTTTGAGTTTACCAATCTTTCTGTCATGAGAAACTCAGGCTTGCGTTGGAAGATATGACGCTTCTGAAACAGCACAATCAGAGGGACCAGGTTGAGAAGAACTGGCAGCCCTGAAGGTTTAACATGAAGCCCATGAAGCAAAGAATGTGAACTTAAAGAGAGGGTTATGAGAAACCATGATGAGGCAAACACTTTCCTAATCTTACTCTCTCAATCCCTTGTTCCTAAGCCCCTTCCTCTTCCTAAACTTCCGTGTCAGTCCTCCTCTTTTTCTATCGAAACTCAGTAGGGTATTGTCCTGGTTATCATTCGTAATAGTATCTGCAATGCTTTGATTCCTGATCTTTTATTTATGAATGAATAATGCTTTGTTTCTACTGACTTGTCTCATTACTTTATGCTTTTTTACTCATGCTCAGTGTTGCACATGTGGCCATGAATTTGCTTGAACTGCATTTCTGTCAACTTGATTTACTGCTTTAACCCTTTTTTATGATGTCAAAAGGGGGAAAATTGTTAAGGTATGAGATCAATGTTAGCTACTTGAAGAGGACATGTTAAGGTATGAGATCAATGTTAGCTACTTGAAGAGGACTGGTCAGGCCGATAGGGGGAACTGGTGAAGGGGGAAGAAGCTAAACAAGTTTGTCATCATCAAAAAAGGGGGAAAATGCTATTTTATTGATGGTGTGAAGTTTTGATGATTTAACAAACTTTGGGAATGAAGAAACAAGGGGACCAATCCAGTTACCTCAAGAATCATGCTGATAGGGGGAATTTGGGAAGAAGGTGAATAAGTCTGTTACCATCAAAAAAAGGGAAATGTTATTTTTGAGCTGATGTTAAGTTTTGATGATTTAACAAACTTAGGGATCTAACAAGGGTCCAGATCCAGGAAAGGGTCTTCAATTATTGGGACTGATTATAGGGGAAATGAATGAATAAACTCAGCGTGAGGAATGTTTGTTTGTCATCATCAAAAAGGGGAAAATGTTGTAGTCTAGGTGTTTTGATGATCCTCACAAATGTAGTGACCCGGTCCCTGACAAAATGCTCTCGTCCATGTTTAAAATAGTGTACAACTGTAAAGTTGTCTTGTCAGGTTGGTTGGTGAAATGGGCAGCGTACTTCACCAATAGGAAGCGCGGACGAGGTTGTTTGTTTCAGTGGTCAAAACTCTTATTGGTGATTGATATATACAACAATAAACAAACAACATTATTCATTCAAAAAGAGAGAGCTAGCAAGTCTTTTCAAGAACTCACAAAGAACACACTGCAAGAGACCTGGTCCCGAAAAGATTGCCTACATGAAAAATACGAAAAGACAGCTGTTAGAAAGCCGCCAACTCTGATGTGGTTGGTGCACGTCTTTTTAGGGAAGCAGGCTCTCAGCCAATGGTGTCGTCCCAAGGGATTTGTGTCCATTTGATATAGTCTCTTCTCACTAGACACTAACCAAGATTTGGCAATTTTTTTTTTGAATTTTTGAAAATTCATAAGCTTAAAAAGAAGAAGTCATCTTTAAGGAAGAACACTGCTCATACTCAACAAAGGACCTGATGGAGTGTTGAAGTGTTTTTGTTGTATTTTTAGCTTTGTGTCTTATGTGCTTATATTGTAAATCTACTCCTAAGTTATAAAGGATAGTAGATCATTTGCTATTCTAAGTCTTTAGTTTGAGTCGTATTAACTAGAGTTAGTTAGTCGAATGATCTATGTCTTAGTCAAGCCTCTTTACCGTATTGTTTTGATGTTCTCTTGGGTAGAGTTGCCTAGGAGTGTCAACTAGAGTTTGTTGGGTTCTTAAAGTCTCGATCAACTGGAGTTAGTTGGTTTAGTGGGCAATAGAGTTATTGCTTAGTTTTTCTTTATAGTAGAGTTGCTACAGTTAGGGGGAAGGGATTAAAGAGTTTTAATTCCTTGGTTGCAAGAGTTTGTATTTTGAAACTTTGATCCGTTTGAATGAAATGGAGTTTGGGTTGAAATCCTGTGAGTACAGGTCGTGGTTTTCACCACCCTTGAGCAAGGGGGTTTCCACGTAAATCATTATGCCTGATCTACTTTGAGCTATTTATTTTCTGCACTATTATTCTGTCTGGGGACCTGGTTCTGTGATCACTGATGGACGCATACATTATAACATGATTCTTAGACCATTTACTAAGTATTTTGTTCTGGTGTTTAAGCTTGTTAATATATTTCCACATACAATTTCGTTTCACTTCTATGTTCCAAGCATTCTGCACAATATCCTTTAAATCATCTTGATCATTTCAAATATTTAAGAATTTAAAATACCTAATATCCTTATGTCATGAATAATTAGAACATTTGATTAGTATAGGTGTATGATATGAACTCTTTTTAGCAAGGTGTTCTATATCATTTTAGGGTACAAATTAGTCCACTAGTGATTTATGAACACCCCATCTAATCCTTTTCATATCATGTGGATTCTTCCTCTAGCTTTACATGATAACGCTCAAATATACCTTTTATAATTTAACGTACACGCGGTCGTTAGCCATAAATAATCCAATGAAGAATTGGGTTTGAATCTCACAAGGAATGGTAAAGCTAGATTTCAATCACGAAATACACCTATGTACTATTTTTTTGCGAATTGTTTAATCAACGTTAACATCAATATAAATTCAAGAGATTTCAAATTATCAATAATGTGATTGATAAACGAATTGTTAACAAGAGCATAGGACAAGGGATTTTCGCAAGTAAAAAAGGAATTCTAGGAATCTGTGTAATTGAGTATCAATTTCGAATGTGGGTAATTGTGTTGCTGATCAACATAGTGGATTCTTAATACAACAAACATTTATCAATCACATATCATTTTTCATGAGAGTTTTGTCAAACCTCAACATGTGTAACATACAAAGCTAACCCAATACCTTAACATATTTTCCTTTTTCAAGAAAAACTAATAATTGAACTTTAAATCGATGATTATAAATTAACTCATCCACTCTAAGCATCTTTCACAAGAAAGCATAGAGATCTACAACGAGAATTGAGTTTGTAACCTCAAACCATACATGAAAATATGATAAGATAATTGAACTCATTATAAATCAAGATTTGGTTGAGAAAACACAAAGACCCACAAACAATTTAGTACCCAATTACATTGCACACCCCTAGAATTGTGGAGTTTAGCTACTCATGCTGTAAAAGAAAGAATTATACCAAATAAATTATTCTGCATTGAATCAAAATGATCTTCAATCTTTAATTCAAAAATACCCAGCTCAAAACCATATAATCCCAAGTCTTACAAGCCAAAACCCCCAATAATCTTTAGAATGTTCTAAGTTTAGACATTCAGAGCAGTGAATGATGTTTTCTCTCTCTCTCTCTTGAAAATCATTTATACCTTCCAATAGTTTCACAAAAATTGAACCTCGGGATCACTTCGGCGATATTAGTCGGGCTCTGCGACTCACTCGATGAGTCGCCAACTACTACATATTCTCACCTTTTAGCTTCACTTTAGGGATTCAGGTGTTGAACATCTTTGGCGAGCCTGATGGAGTTCGCCATTCCTAATCGGTGAGTCGCCCACTCTCACTTAGCTCTCCAAGTTGACCTCTATTTGTAGCAGAACTCTCAGATAAATTTGGCATGATACCAAGGCTCACCGACATTGTTGGCGAGTCAACGTTTGAGTATTTTCCTTGTCAATCTGCTTTGACGTTTTTAGTAGAAGTCTCAGTCATTTTTAGCGAGTTCCATCTTGTTTGACAAGTCGCCAGTGCACTTGATGAGCTTCACTTCGCCTTTTTCTTTATTTTTCTAAGTTTTTGGCTTCTTTTTGCATTAATTTATCCTTGCCTTATCCTTAAGCCTTCATAGCTGAAATTTAACATCAGAAATCGATATAAAAAGATATCGAGAACACTATTTAATGAACTATAAACCTCAAATGAGTCCAAAATCTCTGACTCATCCTTACATCAAATGAATCTAGGTTTGTAAATTTTGCATCAGTTATATCCACAATCTTCCATACATTCAATTAGGTCCCTACTTTTTTTTCCATTATGTGAGATTTACCTCTTTGTTTCGTATCAACATTTATTATAACAATAATATCTCTATATGATCATCCAAGGTCTACTAATGTTGGTAATACAATATCTAAGACTATCCCAAAGTGGTACTCTCATATGTTGTTTTGATTTAGCATAAAATACACTCATCTATACCGTCTCCAAAGTTCATACATTAGTAGCATGAATAGTGATTTGTTCATCCTCTTGTAGAGGCTCATCTTATAAATTATTGTTCAAAAAGATTCATATCTTACCATTGTAATTGTTTATATAGCCAGTGATGTTCAATTCTATTTCAATATGAAAATTTGAGTCTTGATGGAGCTTACTAAAATCCACCGGTAGGTAAGCCAACTCATATCCCGAATCGGCAAGTAATATGCCTACTGGGTAGAAATCCAAAAACAAAGGAGTACAACATAAAAGGAAAATAAACACTTAAGAGATGAAATGACATAACATTAACAACAATAAATGATCCAATCCCACGACCTGGTGGACGATGATATAAAATTACTAAAACGATTACAGACTCCAAGATAACTGAAATAAGTACATACTTGTATCAAATACAAAATACTAGCCAAAAACTATAGACAGATTTAGATGAGTCATACTAGAACACCATCACCTCACTCTCGATCTCCAAATATCCCAATTGCATAGCGGTACGACATTCCTTAACCACCATATCAGACACACCCGAATCAAACTTACTCATTCTTTCCCTAGGATTGGCAATCATAGTAGGAGCATATCGATACAATTGTGTGAATTTCAAAGCATATTCCTTCACACTCATACTTCCTTGACGAAGGTTGATGAATTCCAGCACTTTTGCCTCCCTCATTTCAATGGAAAAGGAAAGCAACCTTAAACTTTTCCCAATCAAGAGGACCCACATCTTCTGCTCTCTCTTCTTTTCATTGGTTAAACCATATTTGAGCAACACCCTTAAGTTGATAAGTGACCAATTCCACCTTTTCCACTAGCGTCACTCCCATGATCATCGACACCTTAAACACTTCATCAATGAACTCTTAAGGGTCTTGCTTAACCTTAGAACCATGAAACTCTGGAGGATTCATTCTAGTGAAGTCTCGCACTCTAGTTGCTGCCGTAACCACATTTGGGTTCATGGGGACCATAACTTCCCTGTTGGCTTGTGCCATCATGGCTTGAGCCAACACTTGAAAAGCATCCCTAAACTCCGCATTAGTCACTTGTTCGGCCAAAGGGTCAACCGGAACTTGAGGAGCTTGAAGAGGATCTTCTCGTTCCACATTCTCTCTCGCATTCCTTCTAGCATAAGCCCTTCGAGTGACCATCTCCTGTGGAGTATCAAATAATGATTAGGAGAGAGACATTATAGAGTTAAACTCTATCGTACGACTTTAGAGTAATGAAACTCTGGAGGATTCATTCTAGTGAAGTCTCGCACTCTAGTTGCTGCCGTAACCACATTTGGGTTCATGGGGACCATAACTTCCCTGTTGGCTTGTGCCATCATGGCTTGAGCCAACACTTGAAAAGCATCCCTAAACTCCGCATTAGTCACTTGTTCGGCCAAAGGGTCAACCGGAACTTGAGGAGCTTGAAGAGGATCTTCTCGTTCCACATTCTCTCTCGCATTCCTTCTAGCATAAGCCCTTCGAGTGACCATCTCCTGTGGAGTATCAAATAATGATTAGGAGAGAGACATTATAGAGTTAAACTCTATCGTACGACTTTAGAGTAATGAAACTCTGGAGGATTCATTCTAGTGAAGTCTCGCACTCTAGTTGCTGCCGTAACCACATTTGGGTTCATGGGGACCATAACTTCCCTGTTGGCTT
>JAJONR010009939.1:0-28774 GCA_029582245.1 Solanum etuberosum
TTTGCACAGATTACAAATTTGAAGAATGATGGACAAAGGGATTGATCAAGAAAGATCTTCACAATTTGCACGGATTACAAATTTGAAGAATGATGGACAAAGGGATTGATCAAGAAAGATCTTCACAATTTGCACAGATTACAAATTTATATCACGATGATAATATGAGAAGATCTGACACCTAATGACTCACTCCAAGTAAAACAACGTAACTTACATCGATGCTAGAAGGGTGATATATTATAAACTTGAAAGTGATCTTCTGCATACTCCTTATCTAATATTTTTTTCAGGTAAATATAATTTGTATTGCTCTTCAATAGCAACCCCTTCATGGTTGAACTGTGTATGGGTAATCACTTTTGTCCCTATTCCGTCAAGGTCTTCCATTTTTCTTAGTAAAAGCTCACATTTTTCTTCTGTTTTTGCTCTTTGGACTGCAGAATAATTCACAATCTTATAATTGGAAAGTGAGGGAACTTGAATTCACAATCTTAGGATTGGAAGTGAGGGTTCTGAGTAACTCGAAATTGATGAGTATTGGCTTGGAAGAGTTAACTCGAAAGAGCTAGCACAACTTGATGCTTCTTTTCGACAAAAAACCTTAGGTTGCCCATGAAATTGATTCGCAATCGAATGTGGATATTGCTAGATCTGGAATTAGTCATTCAAAGGAAAACAATGCGATAGAGCGGATAGAAAAAGATTATGGGATAACTCGACAGATTCTGGAGCAGCATTTTGGCATGACTCTTCAACATGCTGCTAAAGCTCTACACGGTAACTCGTTGTATTGTATTGTTACTTTAAATAATCATATTTGTATTATTGTATCATATAGGTAAAACGAAAAGACACATCTTGTGCAACGATCAATGTTGTCCCTTCAATATTTTCTTCTCATTTTGTCTTAATTTATCATTTAGTATTTCTATTTTATACTTTACCCTAGCTCTACTCTGTATTGCATTGCTCCATCATTACATACAGTTTCATACAATGCAATACGAGCATTTGAGGTTTTTATCGTTTATATATCTGTATTTGGGGCTTTTATCCTTCATATATCTGTATGGTATTTGCATAGGTTCACTAAAATTCCTTTTTTGGACTTTCAGTTAGTCGATCAACATTGAAACGAATACGTAAAGAATATGGTATATCTAGATGGCCACATCATAAGACTAGAAAGGTTTATCACCCTGTTAGCCAAGGCATATCTCTACCGGGTGTGGTAGATCATTTGGTTCTGAACAGGAAAGACATGATTACCAGGTCTAATCTTGTTGACTGCAGGCTACTTGATAACAACGACCAGGTTCCTACTGCTCCTCCAAGGGCTACTGGCCCAGTAGCCAGTCTTTTGAATGATCTCCATATTGCCAAGGAACAGAATGATGCCCTCCGTACTGAAATTGAGACTCTGTGCACTAACCTGGCTGAGTCACAGGGGGAAGTTGCTCGGTTGAAGGACCAGTTGCTGCAGCAACAACAGGATAGTAATGCTCGAGTGGATCGTGTTCTAAAGGTCCTGGCATTATCTCACTCCCCTCCCCCTTCCTCGTCCTGATTTCCTATACCAACTCATCCTTTTTGCTTATTTTGAGACAATCATGTTGCTTCTTGTGTTGTTTATGGTTTGGATATTGTGTTGGAGCTCTTCACTGGGCTTAAAACATTGTGCATCATGTTTTGATTTGTTCTTTATCCCTGCTTGACTGATCTTTTGCATCTTGTTTGGATGGCTAATATCCTTAGATTGTGTTCATTGTCTGTTATCCTGCCTTTAGTGTTGCCCCTATGGCTCTGAGTTTGTTATGATCTCCTGTGTTGTGATCTTTATTCTTTCTTTTTGATATGTCAAAAGGGGGAGGTGTTTTGCTGACACAGGTGCAGGAAATGGAGTATATTTGTCATCATCAAAAAGGGGGAAATTGATGAATAATGAATTGCTCAAAATACTTTTGATGATGACAACATGAACCAGGTTCATATAAGAGGCAGGAAGAGTTCACTTATGCAGAGATAAAATAGGAAAAACGTGTCTAAAACAGCAAGCCAAGTTAAAAGAGGAAAAGAATAAAAGCGGAAGACTCCTAGACCGAAAAGGAAGAAGGCAAACAAGTTCTATAATGAAAAGGATTAGTTTTCTAGGGAAACAAATTATTTTCCTTGTAGAAGTTGATTAAGGCCCAATCAAATTCTATAAAAGGACAAAGCCAAAGAAAGAAAAAGTTGTCTTTGCAAAATCACAAATTGAGAGAGAGTATTCCAAGTGAAGGCGAATCATCAAGAAGATCAAGAATCATCAAGAAGATCAAGAAAAGCGAAGAAAGAAGTACTAGAGTTAAGATTTCTTTCTAAAGTATAGTGTTACATTGATTCGTCTTGAATCAGTGTCTAGGATGGGTGTTCTAAGAGAGTTTGAGAGAATTGTAACAAGAAGTGGGTTTGACTTCTTGGAGAGTAGAGTTAAAGAGAGAGTTTGAGAGAATTGTAACAAGAAGCGAGTTTGACTTCTTGGAGAATAGAGTCTTCGATTATAGTTAATCGATAGAGAGTAAAGGTACTAGAGTTGGTTCATTGATTATTGAGTTGTAATCTTGAATTGTGCTTGAAGGCAATAAAACTATGGTGTGGTTTTTCCCTTCCTTGAGGAGGAAGGTTTCCACGATAAAATGAATTGTGCTTGAAAGCAATAAAACTATGGTGTGGTTTTTCCCTTCCTTGAGGAGAAAGGTTTACACGATAAAATCTGTATCTTATTGTGTTGCGATTGGTTATTTTAGTAAATGTACACTGGTTCTTGTATAGGGGGTAAGGTTTCTTCAACCCTCTCATCCTATGACTACTCGGTCAAAGAATAACATTCATAAACCCGTTCAGAAGTTGTGTCTAAGTGCTACTGTTCATGATTCTGCCAATCTCAACTTGTTGACTTATATATAAGGGTAATAATATATATATTTTTAATGTACTTTTTGGTCCTTTGGACCCTTAATAAAAAGAATAGGAAATGTCAAAGGTTTAGGTAAGCATATTAATTAATGAGGAAAAAGACAACCTTTTGAACCCTTTGCAGAATATTTGTGGTGTTTTTTTCTTTGTAAAACCTCTCACATTTCTCCCTTTTTTGCACCTTGGACTGCAGAATAATTCACAATCTTATAAATGGAAAGTGGGGGAACTAGAATTCACAATCTAAGGATTGGAAGTGAGAGTGCTTATCATTCGAGCAACTCCGTCTTATCACATTTGTGGTGTTAGTTCTTGTTTTGGTGTGTTGGGTGCAGCTATCGATATGTACATTAGCAGCAAACAAACTTGCGTTGATTACTGGAGGAGCGAACTTTTTGAAGCACTTGAACCTTTTATGAAATGTTATGATTCAAAGAAAAACAATGCAATAGAGAGGATAGAAAAAGATTATGGGATAACTCGACAGATTCTGGAACAGCATTTTGGCATGACTCTTCAACATATGCTGCTAAAGCTCTACATGGTAACTCGTTGTATTGTATTGTATTGTTACTTTAAATAATCATGTTTGTATTATTGTATCATATATGTAAAATGAAAAGACATTTTGTGCAAGGATCAATGTTGTCCCTTCAATATTTTCTCCTCATTTTGTCTTAATTTATCATTTAGTATTTCTATTTTATACTTTACCCTAGCTCTACTCTGTATTGCATTGCTCCGTCATTACATACAGTTTCATACAATGCAATACGAGCATTTGAGGTTTTTATCCTTTATATATCTGTATTTGGGTCTTTTATCCTTCATATATTTGTATGGTATTTGCATAGGTTCACTAAAATTCATTTTCTGGACTTGCAGTTAGTCGATCAACATTGAAATGAATACGTAAAGAATATGGTATATCTAGATGGCCACATCATAAGACTAGAAAGGTTTATCAGCATGTTAGCCAAGACATATCTATACAGGGTGAAGGAGATCAACAATGTTCTCATCTTTCCCAAGAAAAAGGGGCAGATCATTTGGTTTACCAAACGTCTCATCCTACAGGACAACCTTATGATAGTGTGATGATGACCGGAGAGGTTACATGTGGAAGTGATATCATAAAGTTCGATCTCTCCCCTTCATTAACCATGGTAGAATTGGAGGGGGAAGTCGAAAAGAGACTTAATATACCACTTCAAATCTTTTCAATCAAGCATCTAAATACAGATGACGATTGGATTTTGATAGAAAGTGATTCAGACTTGAGGGATGGTATGCATTCATTAAGATTATCGGGAAGGGCTTCTATGAAATTACTGGTTACCCTCAATTGCGATCACTCGTGAAGGATATTATGTTCCATCTTCAGGTGACACTATCTAGTACTGATATTGTTACGTATCCTTGAGCTCATTAATTAGAAATACAACTCTGTTTTGAACTATTTTTATCTCAGGTGCTTTAGAAAAGATGATTTCAGGATGCTGATACCAAGCCATTTCAGGTAATTGATGAATTCTTACATAAATGTTAATCAGTGTATGAAGACTATCTTCAAGATTGATTTGAGAGATGTTGAAAAGTAAGTTATTGGACTATTTTGAAAAGGTTATGTAATAAACTTGTAAAATAAATTCATGTTGATTTGATACGCCAAAGTAAATGAATCTTGTTAAAGGAAAAAAAAAGATGACTTTTAGTTCAGTTTGGACCAAGTACTTTCACCTTAAGGTCTAATGAAAAGGTTTAATTAGTTCACTATCTGGTTTGAGAGGTGGTTTCATTTTTCCTGGAACTACTCGGAGATTAGATTATATTTATAACGGAAACTGAAGTAGGACATGTCCTTTTATGCTATATTGCTTTTTGAAGATGATGTTCATCGTTTCTTCATTTGCTCCTGTTAGCACGGAGAGAACTTCTTAACTATGTCATTTTAGTATCCAAAATACTTAACGGCTAACGCTCAGCTGCTGCATATCTTGCTATTTTGTTAGAGGTTTTAGACATCCATTTGTGCAGTTACATGAACTCACGATATATGTGGCGGAGCACAATGTAAGAGTAGAACTTGTAGGCAACACTTTTTCATGCTTCATCATCAAGCACGCATCACACTCATATAGAATGAGACATCAACTTGTCATGACTGCTGAAGTTGAGAAAAACATGAAATTAATCAGAAGAGCAAGATGATTGGACGGGAAACATCAACTAGGAGCATCTTTTTTACACTTTCATGAGAGGGGTCATAGTTTACTTTTGGCTATCTATTTAGGTAGGAGGCTCATCGATTGGACGACCTCCCTAACGTATGTATTTGTTTGTGATACAATATCTTGTAGAGATTATACTTGTGGTATTCATGATGGGCATAGCTAAACCCCTTTTTATTACCACATTGTTATTTGACTACTGTATACATAATATGATTCGACTTTTTACCATTACAAAATAAGGACATATCTACTATGTTTTCTGAATACTGTATATTGACATGTTTTAATGATTGTGGATGAAGTGTTATCTACTCTTTCTCTAGGTTGTTTACAGAGAGACCTATTGAGGAACCCTAGCTAGCACGAGCAAAGGTGATCGTACTAGCTAGAGCCCGTACCGTATTGGTTCAAGTGGATGAAGAGTCTTTGTCATCCATTATTGTGTCTTTAAGACTTTAGAGTTGTTTTATTAGTCAGTTTTTAGTACTTTGATTATCTTAAGACTTACAAGTTATGTGTTGAATTTTCTAACTATACTTTGAAGATATGAATATTCAAAATGCTCTCTTCACATCATAGCAATATACTATTTTCATTCATATTGCATACAATTATATATATATATATAAGAGACATTTTATTGGCATAACAATAGCAGTAAAAAATCACACCACATGCATTATATATAGTAGATAATCCATCTCCGTGCTTAGCGCGGACTCAACATTATAAACTCTTGAAGTTTTTTTTGGATGCATTACAACAATCATTTGGCTCTTCAATAAATAACACTTCCTCACACCAAACTTTAAGAACTACAAATCTGCTCCATATTAACAGCCAAGATGAAATTCATTACTTTGTGTTAGCTATGAGTCATCCATGCAACAAAACAATCAATGAAAAACTATAGCAATGAGCAAGATACACAATAAGCTCATTTATGGTAATATTAAATATATTGAAGAAAAGTGTCTTAACAAGAACATTATAAAAATAAAACAGCTTGATAAACATCACATAACAACTCTGTTGTGATCTATATAGGCATGTATCTTACCCATACTAGAATAAAGACATCAAATTAATAGTGCAATTTTTTTAATAGTGACATATAGATTTCAGAATAATGAGGTTTTATATAATTATTTGAAATTCATGAATTAAAAATCTGTGTAAATGAATAATAATGTAAATTATCAAGCCTATTTACGTGTACAACTGTTATGTTCACTTAAAAAGAAACTAAAATGGATAGAAGAGCTTTACAATACTATCTTACTTGATTTTAATTATTTTTATAAAAAAAAAAAGAATTTTACGATAGTAAAGTGCAGATACAATCATAACACAATCATCACCTACAAATAATCAATGATAGGTTTCCTTTGAAGTTCTAAGCTTTTTTTATCATGAGGTTATTTTTTAACTTTATTTGATTAATAATTAGTTTCTACTAAAATTAACAAATAAAAATAAATTAAATTTGACACAAAATACAAAAATATTTTCAAACATAATTTAGATCCACCGCATCCTCTTAAACACAACCTCGTAGTTTTTATATCTATATAACCCACTTTCTGTCTTTTTATAGTGCCATTTTGTGGCCTTGGAACATTTGGTAAGAAATGTAATCCTAATTATTTTTATTTTGATTATTTGATAATTTAACTAATATGACATTCATGTTTTGTTTGTGGGGGTCAAGGTTTTGGTGGTGTTGCTAGTAAGGAGCAAGAAGTTTCAAAAAAATTAGTGGTCGCTCAATTATAACAAGAGGCTTCAAATATATATACATATACATAAAAATGATATTAATTTAGGTTATGTTTTTTAGTTCTTACCTATAACTTGTTTTTTTGTGTAGCATTATTAAGTGTTTAGCTTCACATACTAATATGATAATTTATAAAAGTAAGGATTAATTAATTCTAGTCAATAAGAAGATTACTTATTTGTTTGCAATATATTACCTTGGATATTGTTATAAAAATTTTATTTATTAACATGAAAAATTGAATTGTTTAATTCAAAGTTTTAAAATATTTTTGATAAAAACTAGATAGTTCTTTTTTCATTTCTTTTTTGATTTAAATTTCATTTTTTATAATGTTTAATATTGTTTCAAGTGATATTAAAATCATAAAACACTATTAAAAATTTTGAGGACTCAAAATTTTGGACATAAATAGGCGCTTTACTAGCCTCACCCTTAGTGAGGAGCCGTTGAGTGACTCTTGACCTCCTTTAACTTTTATACATCCTAAGATAACTTAAATTCAATTAGAAAAGTTTTTAGATTATTGGATACACTAAGAACCCTTTTGGTTATTGTATAATGTTCAACCTAATACATGATTAACTAGTTTATTCATGTATTATGTTTTTATTAAGTATATAGAGGATAAGTGAGTTAGAGTTGAGCTGAGCTGTCAAGATTGTTATGATGCATACAGTTGTCACATAGTTAGTGGTTAGATATTTTATGTTAGTTAGTTATTGTATTAGATGTACGATAAGTTATAGAAGGTTAGTTCGGTACTAGTATAAATACACTACAATGTACAAAATTAGCTTCAGTTTTCATTATGCAATACACGAAAAATTTCCAATTCTCTCTGTTTCATACATAAATTTGTATGAATTGGCGATATTTTGATATGATATCAGAGCTTTACTAATTGGATTTAGGCAAGTCCCTCCGTCGGAAGTAAGAAAATACCTAGCGATTTAGATGATTAGAGAGTTAGAATTAATTTTTTAAAATAAAGGTCAATAGATTTTGTTAAAGTAAGTTGCCTACTAATATAAAAATCATCATAGGAGTGATATACATAAACTTTATTGAGTAAAATTATTTTGCTCCTTAGCTGGTCGTTTGGTGTGAGGAATAAAAATAAATAGTGATGGATAAGAAAATAGTGATGGAATAAAATTTGTGTATCTTGTTTGGTTGCCAATGAAATAACTTATCCTACCATTTATATTATAGTAATGGAATAAATTATCCCATATACATGGTGGGATAAGTTATCCCAAGATAGCTAACCATAGGATAACTAATCCTGGGATAACTTGTTCCTATCAATTATCATGTACCTCTTTGAAGTACATTTTTTAGCTTCAAAATTTTATGTTCAAAGCACGTACACTAAACTAGTATATTAATTATGGGAAAAGCCTTATGAGAACCTACCCAAATCACTTGAAAAAACTCATTTGTATGAAGGATTTTTAATACTATCAGGACATGCATCTGTATTACAAAAAGGATGAAGTTGAAATCAACAGTAGGAATTCTACTACTGTAATGGTTGTCACTTGCTGTAAACAGTTGGTACATTAATGAGTAATGACTATCTCCTCTATCTTCTTGTGCTTCACCTCTATGAACAAGAGTAAAATTTCTCTTATGCAAAATTGTGTCAAGCATCCAATTTGCCTTTGTAATACAAGTCGCAATTTCGTTTACCTGCAAGCAGTCGTCTCAAAGAAGTCTTAGGATGGCTCATAAAGACCCAACATATGCCCATCCACACACCTCAAGGCAGCAACCTACGAGAACCATATACAGAATGTGATAGATTTAACTTTCATGGACATAAAATGATGGGGGAAACTAATGTTGATTGCAGCACAAAATTCTGAATCAATATGTAAATGACAAGCATAAACCAGTGATAAATTACCGGTCAACAAATATAATCAAACCACATAGATATGAACCATTCCACATAGAGAAGCACATCAAAGCACATTTTATGCTAGTTGACAGCAGAATTTGCTATCACTTTCTCGGCTAAAAAGGGAAGAAGAAAAAAAAATAGAATGCCTAATTGGTGAAACAGAAATCACAGCCAGCAACTAGAGTAAATAGTTCCGATTATTCAATAATGATATTAGTACAATAACAGTGATACTAATGCTTAAAAGCAACAATAAAGTAGAAGAGCAACCTTATGAAATTTTGGTTACCTTTCCATGGATTTCATATTTGATGGGGCCATCCAACTCAGCCCCTAAAGCCATTAGCTTGGTCACCGAGTTGTTTATATCACCAACTGTAAAGGATAGGAGGGATGAGTATCCCCTCTGCACAACAATGTCGCTGTAAAACTAAAGTTAGCAGTTAACCGGTTGTATGATGTTCAATAACAAGAAAAAGAATCACAAACAGAAAAAAGTGACCGATTGATACGAAATGATTTTACTCAGTAAGTGAAGACAGACAATTGTCATAGTTAATGTATGAGTTTGAGCTGCAGACTAAAACTTGAAGTAATAGCTGGAATATTGTGACGGCTACTGCATAAAGTTTTGACAAAAGAACAAAAAAGAAAAGGTTCATAGGGTCATCACACAGATCTCGGCTCCTGAGAACTAATTAAGAGGCAGATAATTGGATAAAGGAGCAGTGGCTAAAAATGCAGCCGAATACAGTAAGCAAAGTATATCAAACTAGGCTACCATATATCTGAATGCAAACTAAACAAACTATGCTTAAGGCATATCCAGGACTGTGAAGGTGACGCAGTATGAGCTGAGGTTTATCATAACTTGACCTTGTCTTGACAAGTACAAACTCTATCAAACGATAAATCATCCTTATACACACTGAACTGGCCTCTGTACATATACTAGATGGTTCATAGTTGCACTAGAAGGGCTGGAATGTTCTAACACTTAGCACGTATGGATATGGTTAAAACTTAGATCTTCCTAGACTTTCTGAACACTCATTACAGCTTAAGAATCTGATCCATGATGTGTCTTCTGTCTGGTAGCCCACAAATATCCAGCATTAGTACCAGCTACTCCCAAAGGAGCTTGACTGAGCTGATTTGCATCATTTTCTACAATTGGTTTGAGGGATAGTCATGTCATTAATCAATCTAATGCATGTGTTGAAACCCTTTGTATTACTAATACATGGAAATCCATGGTATTAGTAATACACAATAGAGTGTATAGCTAATGCAAGCATTAGTTATACATAGGCTAAAAAAGTGTACCAAATAAGGTACTAATAATACACAAAGTTAATGCATGCATTATTTTTTCTAATACAATCTACCAAACCCCTAATTATCTTGTCAGAGTTGCACAATGTGTAATTCCTCAATAGAACACCAGAATAATAATATGATGGTATATGCTACTCCGGAAGGAGCTTCAATGAGAACTTGTTGACATCATTAAAAAATGATTGGAACCCAAACTTGACATAATTTACAATGCCTAGTCCAAAATTTGATTTTATTATTCCTCCTCACAAACAAATTTCCTGCAAGAATTGTTACATTGTGTGTCATTCCTGTTCATATGCCTGACACATTGTCATGGAATGGAGCTCCTGATGGTAGATTCACTGTCAAAAAAGGTTATCTACTTCTCTCCAGTAATAGTGCTTTAAACTCTTCCTGGCTTTGGAAAAGAATCTGGAAAAGTTCAGCCCCCTCCAAGGTCATCTGCTTCACTTGGTTGGTAACAAAAGAAGCTGTTCTAACATAGTGCAATCTGCAAAAAAGAGGTCCCATAATCTGCAGCAGATGCTCACTCTGCAAATGTCAGTTAGAAGACTCCAACCATCTTCCTCCATTGATCATTCACCTCCCAATTATGACAGCTTTTCTTCGACGTTCTAGGCCTTAAATGGACAATGCCCTATTCTACCTTGAATTTTTTGTCATGCTAGCACAGAAAAGGTCTAGGAAATGCGTCAATCAGGTTATGGAACACGATTCGTCAGCACTTACTCTTTCTTTTTGGGTTTCCCACCCGGTGTCCGGTACCCGCATTGGAGCCCAACTATTTCTCAGCACTTAATTGATGTTGTCTATCTATATATTCATCTTTTACCGATCGAAAAAAGAAGAAAAAGAAACTAGCATAGCACATGTAACTCACTATGATGTTAAAATATAAAAGATTTTCTAATCCAATTAACTATGACTAAGGAAATACTTCTTTTTTTAAAAGATATTAACCAGTGATCTAAAAGGGCATGCCGCTAGCAAAATTATTAGCGCATTAGGATTAGGTAGCAAAGTGAGAATTTGAATCGAAACAATTAATGTAACTTCCTTAAGCACCTTACTTCCTATTAAAAAAGATTATGACTGGAGCAAGTTCTCAAAGCCACGAAGTATGAATTACATTACAAAATTAGTATAAGCATGCTGAACTGTCCAACTCCCAATACCAAAATGAGAATCTCGATACATCTTGATCCCCAATAAAATATTTATGGCATAAGCAGATAGTTAAAGCAGCTCAACCCATTTTGAGCTGAGTATTCAAAATAAAATTAGCTAGGGAAAAAACACATATAAAACCTCACATCGTGAAAAGATGACAATACAAATTCTAGAAAACCACCAACTGTAAGTAACATAATCGAAATTTTGTTCCAGAAAACTAAAATACCAACCCTAGAAACCCAAGATAAGAACACAATCAACGACCTTGAGCACCCTGAAACTACTTTTAAGATGAGCATCCAACAAGGGAAAGACCTCGACAGATGCATTGAAAACATACTCATAGTCCCTGAAATTCAAGAAATGATTGGGAGCCACTAGAGTTTCTCATATGACCTTTCCTGTTACATCACCCATCAGCAGCCACCCAAAGAAATACTCCCGATGTCCCAAGATGTTTGGCACATTTATTTGATGAAAAGGTAATATTGTATCAAATATGTTCCAAGAAGGTGCTATAGTAGTACACGGAAGTTTTGTTCAGTATATAGGTTGAAGGAGTACATAACCTCAGACAAAGAAACAAAGTCAGTAATTATTTTCTTCTTACACCGCAAGAATGACTCTTAAGACATATGTTCTTTCTTCCCACTAAAGCATCTATCATTTCTCTCAAGCCAAATACTCCAAAATATGCATATAGGAACTGTTCCTCAAAGCTGCCTTCAACTCTTAAGGTGTGTTCGATATGAAGGAAAATGGTTTTCATGGAAAATATTTTCGAAAAGTTTTCAAGAAAAATAAATAGGTTTCTTACATATTTTCTTTTATTCGGTACTTAAGCAAAAAATCCTATTCTAAAAGCATTTGTATACAATCTAGACAAATACTATAGGAGATGGGATGGTGGGGATGTTGCTGGGTGGGATAAAGATGAAGTATGTTGGAGGGTGGGGAGGACACAATTAATGTGGATGCCACTTGTGGTACATGTTTTCCGTACTTCCACTAGGGAAGTCATTTTCCAAGTGTGTTGGAGGATGGTGGGGATGTAGCCGGGTGGGATAAAGATGAAGTGTGTTGGAGGGTGGGGAGGACACAATTAATGTGGATGCCACTTGTGGTACATGTTTCCCTACTTCCACTAGGGAAGTCATTTTCCTCATTATTAAGGAACTTGTTTTCCTAGAGAAAATTTTGACCAACCGAACATAGAAAAATTAGAAAGCATTTTCCTCCATAAGTAACGCACCCTAAGTAATGAACTGTCCAATCCAACTGCTTCCCGATTCAAACTAAGTGAGCTTTGATTATTTTTTTAAAATGTATATTTTCACCATTTCGATATGAGGCGAAATGGGAACTATAATTGTCCAAAACCACTCTTTCATTACAACACACTAAACTACCCAATGACAGAACCCAAAATGAGGACATTATAACATGTTGATCAACACGAAATCCAACTGCTTGAAAGGAGAGAAACACTAAAAGATCCTAACTTTAAACCCAAAGAATGACAACTTCAACACATCTTTTTGAATAGTAACATTTTTGGATGAGTATTCAAGCACAATTAGCAAGGGAAAGAAACACATTTAATGAATAAAAAATTCGAAATTCTATAAAGAAAAACACTAAATTTCAAATATAAGCACAGTAAACTACCTAACCCCAGAACCCAAACTGTGAAATTTAACACATTTTTATCCAGAATCAACTGATTAGATGATAATTCAAGAAATTTGGCAAGAAAGAGAGAGAGAGAGAAATACGTTGATGAATGCATGAGAGCAAGTTTGAGAGGCCCAGATTGGAGCTCAGCCCATCTATGGGTACAGACATTAATGGTGAAATCCAATCCCTCTGAGTAGAATCTTGCTGCTTTTGGTACGTCCTTGTGTAGCTGTAACACCCATCTGAATGATGCCGCCATTTTCACCCCCAAAGAGAGACGAAACACACTGTTTCTGAATTTATCCGAACTCGGGTCGGGTCGGGTTGTACTGACCCGCTCAATCAACCCATTTTTGCTATATGGACCTCACTAGTTAACATAGGGAATGTTCGAGAAAATGTCCCCAAAAAAAAAAGTCGAGGGTAGGTTTAAGGTAGTTCCTTAATAATTTTGGTCGTTTAAGTTTGTCAAAAGTTGATATTTTAATCGTCGTTAAATATTCATAAAATTTTAATTTTTTAGATTTGATGTAACTATGGGGGGATTAGTGTAACTCAAATTTAGAGGTATAATTTTCATAGTTTGTGTTTTTATATTTTCATTTATTTCAAAATTTAGTGTATCTTTTTTAGGTATAATTTTTGCAACTTTTTATATCGTTTTATTTTATAGTGCGACTTTGTGTTACATTTTTTTAAAGATTTAGTAAGACTTTCTTGATATTTAAAAATAAATCTTTCTTTCTCATTATTTCTATCAAATTTAATAGCATAAATTTTTAAATATTTGATAAAAATGAAAAGTGATAAAAAAAAAAAAAAAAAACTGAAATAATGAAAATTGTTCAGGTGCTTAAAGGATATTTTTGTCATTCTCTCTTAATAATAGTTCTCCTTGAGTTTCGAGGAGAAAACTTTGAAGTACAAAGTCGATTGTTTAATTTAAAGCGTAAAATTAGATATTAATTTTTTAATTTTTTTTTGTAACATTAGAAATTTAGGCAATAATTAGTCCAAATTACTTGAGTTTTAAAATTAAAATATGTTAGGAATATAGTCAAAGAAGTCATGAAGAAAAAACTGTTTGAATCTTCAATAATAACATAACTTATAAAATGAAATAAGATAAAAGAAGAGTTTTTGCAAGGCACAAGGCCTATAACGCAAGGATTCATGGAAGGAAAA
This sequence comes from Solanum etuberosum, assembly GCA_029582245.1. Classification (NCBI taxonomy): domain Eukaryota; kingdom Viridiplantae; phylum Streptophyta; class Magnoliopsida; order Solanales; family Solanaceae; genus Solanum; species Solanum etuberosum. The sequence continues at coordinate 14,258 of JAJONR010009939.1, forward strand.
TGAAGTAGGCGTTTAGCCATAAAATTTAGGAATCTAATTTCAAGTTTGACTTTAGATCAACATTTGTTTGTAAATTTTTACTTTCATATTTTCAAAAAATAGAATTTAATATTTTAAATTGTGATCACAAAATTTTTTAAATATAAAACTTGAATTATAAGTTTATATATTTTACAAAAAAAAAAAAAAAAGATCTAGTCTTAAATTTTGCAAAAAAATGACTTATGTTTGATATGAAGAGATTGCCCACACCATGGATAAGTATTTTTATCAAAGAATAGTTAATTACAACTATTATTGATTTATTGGATCAATGATCTTTGTAAAATTATGTGTAAGAACATCGAGACGTGTGTTTTATTAATTCAGCACGTTGGGATGTTCTGATACCTTATTTATGAACTATGATTTGCTCATTTGGTAAGATTGTATAAGAGTTAGACAAGCTTTAGTATTTAATGCTAGCAGTAATGCAGTCATGTCTCGTCTGATGTATTAATGCATATTATATATATATATATATATATATATATATATATAGTCGTATATTATGAAGAAAAAAAAGAGTTGGAGAAGTTAAGATAGTTTTCACAAATTTTGCGGGGAGGGGGTATGTTTACAAGAAAAAAAATACAATTTAAGTATCTAAATTGCATGTCCAAATAAAATTTCAACTTTAAATCAATCTAATTTCGAATCACTGACTTCAAAGTTCAAATTATGTCCAAATGAACCGTAAGCATGAAAATTGTTGCTTAAAAAATAATGGAGAGGAAGATCTCTTTATCATGATATCCACTTCCCCAATCGTTACGTGGTTATCTTTTCTCAGTTGTCTTTTTGCCATCAGTCTTAAATTAAGCTTGAATTTCATATTAGGCGATACAAAAACATCTTTAGGAAAAAAATTTCATATTAGGCGATACAAAAACAACTAATGGCTAGGAATGATTTCAAGAGAGATAAGAGATATGTCGAAGAAATATTGGAGAGAGAAGATTCAAAAAGAAACATGACACAACTTCAACTTATGGAGGACACAAAATAGGTTAAAAGGTTAGCGGTTTAGTATAGTCTCGCTTATTCTTCCGAGAGTTCTTGTTCCTTCATTTTCTTCTGTTACTACCTATCTATTGTCCCTTGCTGGTTGCTACCATCACCAAGAATTATTTCAGTCTTATTAATATAATAAGATATTCCTTCAGAACTCGGTAAATGAGGCCTTCCCAAATCTGATTAAAGTAGGTAAACTTCAGATGCAAACAATAACTCCCCTCCCCTACAACCTTATGTATGAAAAAGTTAACAATAGATAAATGGACATCTCCGAGACTAACTCGTGTTGTACAACAGAAATGCTAAATGAATCCACCGAAACATTGGTTATCTGTTGTTGGATTACTTCCTCGATTTCTTCCTGGAAGATTTGGATGAAGCCTTTGATTGCACAGTGCTTGCATTCTGAGAGCCTCCTTTTGGATTAGCTGGCTGGTTTGATTTTGTATCGCTACTGCTCGCTGCCTCTTTAGCCACTGCACCTTGAGAACCTCTAACTTGAGCTGCTCTCTTATCCTTTCTCTTTGGTCTGTAACTAGACCTCTCCCTCTTGGGAAGCCACCTCTCTGGATCAGGTGGAGGTCCTGGATTAGCTGGGTCAAACCCCTTTGGATATTTTGCCTTTCTCTTCCTCTTTTTCTTTGCCTTATCCTTACTCTTCGCTTCATATGTTTCAGTGGCACCAGCATTCGGACCTTTCTCGGCATGCTTGGCACCAGAAGTTTTCTCCAAACTGTCGACATCTATTGCTTTCAAACCAGGTAGTGGTTTTAACTGCTTCTCATAAGCTTCTGCTTTCTCAATGTCACCATGGGCTGCAGTCTGGATTAATCCAACTAAAGCCTCAATACTTCCATGGCTTTTCACTAGCTGCTCATAAAGGCGTGCTGCCTCCTCTTTCCTTCCATGCCTGAGCTTGAAAGCAGCAGCCTCCTGCATGATGGTATTGAGCTTATTGTCTTCAGTCATGGCATTTGACCACCACTTGATTGCGGATTCAAACACAGCATCGGCACCATCAGTATCTCCAGCCCGTTCCTTGAGAGATACAATGGTGGCAACAGTTGCAGGCTTGTGTTGAATGTCGGGTATTTTCGCTAAGGAATCAGCTGCAATCTGCGGATGGCCAGCAGCTGCAGCAACCTGAGCCCTTGCAAGCAGGATAACCTTGGACCTGTCAGGAAACTTATCTGCATACTGTCCAAGTATTTCTTCAGCTTTAGCAGCCTTGTTCTCTCTCACATGTACAGCAGCTTGAAGAAGTACAGGCATCAAGCTACCAGGGAACATCCCAGGTAGAGCACTAACAAGTTCTCTAGCCTGTAACAATCCAATGACAAAAATAAACATTGGAAAAAGACTCCGGGAATAAACAGTAGCAGTTGGATGTCTATCATGGTTCCCCTTGTTTCTAATGCATCAAATGTTAAAAGGAGAACCATTGCAAACAATGTAAATCTCAGATAATATACCTGATCCATCTTATTAGAATGAAGTAGCAGCAGCACCCTATTGGTATATATTGCTTCCTTTTGCTTCTGTGAGAGCTTCAAGTCTAGTCCACGAGCTAGCTGGAACTTCTCTGGTCCATCACTTTTCTCTATTAGCTTATCAAGTTTCCTTAGGCCATCAGAGACATCTTTAGGACCCTTTAAAGCAATGAGATTATTTACTGCCACCGCAAGTGAAGACTCGTCAGCCAAATTTCTTTTGACAAGATCAGTATACGATGCAACAGCCTCTTGGGTGTTCCCTAGAATCTGGAGAGAGAAAAAAACAACTTGCATAATTGCAACTTATCAAAGCAAAAGAAGGCTAGTCAAACTCATGTTATAAGATAATTTACCTGTTGTACATATGCAATTTGAACAGCTATAGGGGCCAATTCAATTTCAACATCATCATCAGCTAAATTCTCTTCCATAAGTGTTTCCTGACCAATTCTGTAATTCCAATGTCCACAATAAGATATCCGTCTTTCTTTTACCCCATTTGATTTGAGACTTCTATAAGTACATAAACTTTAAAAAGACGAAGGAAGAGAAAATTTCATTTTACGATTGTTCCAAATGAATAGACCAGAATGCAGTTTGTCCCTTGTGACATCTCATAAATAGATATTCCAGTTTGTCCTACATCTCTGGCAGCAAATAATAAACTGCATTCAACTGTCTACAAGATCTAAAGAGGAAATCATCCTACAATATACAACTAATGATTTACAGCCTCATATAACATGCCCCCTCTATTCCCCCACCCCCCAAAAAAAAAACGAACCAAAAGAGAAGACATTAAGATTTAATAGAAAAGACAAGTAACAATTATAACCAAACAAAGATACAGAAGCATCATTTGCATGATCCTGAAAATTGGAATAGCTAAAGAAACTTTCTTTCTTGTATAAAGAACTGTAAACTCCATTTACATAAGACAAATAAGTAGATATAGAAGCTTTGCAGACATTTTAACCCCCAACATACAAGCACTTTTGACTGCAATGGCACATCTTTTCAATTAGACTAGTTCTATATTGTCAGTCTATCATTACTAAATGGTTAACAAGCCAACAAAAAGTTAAACCCAAATAAGAAAATAAAAGATGCTTAAGATTCTCCTTAAGTTCATAGAGACAAGAATATATCAATAGCTAAAGCAAGTACATCTTGATGCCAACTTAAACCCTCCAAAATAACTTCCAAGCAAGGAAATATCTGATGCTTTTTTACTAGTCATAGATTGTGCATCATCAACTGTTAAGAAAATGGATAAAAGTCATACAACTAAAACAAGTCAGGACTAACTGAATCTAATTCTTTCATGGTGTTATGAAGAGCTTAATAGAGGCAAACTTGCCTTCGAGCTGACAATAACAGTTGTTCGGCATCTTTGTACTTCTCCCTTTCAATTAAAGAGCAGGCAGTGTTGTAAGCCAATTCAAAACTGCTAGTTGCTTTAACTCTCAGTGAATCCAAGGTTCCCTGCACTTCAGAAGACCTTCCAGCAGAAACCAGACCAACAACAAGATTTATCTCCAAGGAATCTATCGTAGACTTTGGGAGCTTTTGATAAATATCGACAGATGCACCCATCTTTCCTAATCGATACAAAATCTGAGATTCCAACAGCATTGACTCAGTACTTCCTTCTTGCCCCTTCAAGGACTCTAAAGCCTCCTCCAATTTATTTTGCCGATATAAGCAATATGCCTTTTCAAAGAAAGCATGACAATGAAAAAGGAAAAATGTTAATGAGAGAAACAAAATCCAGAACTGAAGAGAAAGGTACTTATTTTTCTTTTCATCAAGTAGAGGAGATACACAGTTAACATAAGGCAAATATATGTAAATAATTTGCATAAAGACGGGAGATACACAGCTACTTTCCACTACACTAGATTATCACAACTCTGAGTTTGAGACCAAATACAAAGGAGACAGAGAGGAAAATGAAAATGACTTGGGGGTTGGGATGATTAGGCCAAATTGATTTCTGGACAGCAAAGTGCTTTCATGAAAATTGCCAAGTCATTGATGCCTCCATGATTGCCAATGAGGTTCTTGATTGGAAGCTCAAAACTGGGGATACTGGCCTTCTATGCAAGCTGGACATAGAAAGGGCCTTTGACCAATTAAATTGGGCTTATTTAATTGATACATTGAAGAAGATGGTGTTTGGAAATAGATGGATATATTTTTGTATTTCAACTGTAAAATTCTCTGTTCTGGTTAATAGAAGCCCTGTGGGGATTTTTTTCTCCTCAAAAGGTTCGCAGGCAGGGAGACCCTCTCTCCCCCTTTTTTGTTTATTCTGGCAATGGAAGGGGAGCTCACTCAAATGCTGGCAAAGGTTAAAGAACTCCAATGGATTCAAGGGTTCCAGGTTGGCAGGAATCCCTCCACCACTATCATTGTTTCTTATTTGCTCTATGTAGATGATACTTTGATTTTTTGTGGAGCATACAGTCCACAATCTCAACATCACTCTAATGGTTTTTGAGTGTATGTCTGGTCTACATACCAATATGCTCAAAAACAATACTTACCCAATAAATTATGTTTGGATGACTAGACAGCCCTTTAAAGTTAGTTGCTTCACCTGGACAGCACTCCATAGGAAATGCCCGACACAAGACAATCTTAGAAAGAGAGGTATCATCATTGTCAACAGATGCTTCTTTTGCAAGCAGAATAATGAATCTGTCAGCCACCTCTTTTTGCATTGCTCAGGAACAGATGACATGTGGCATCTATTTTTCTCTATGTTTGGCCTCCAATAGGTCATGCCCCACTCCATCAAAGTTGCCTATGGAAGTTGGATACTCTGGAGAGTTGATGAAACCATCCAAAGAATCTGGAGAATGATCCCAGCAGCAAATTTTTGGTGTATTTGGAAGGAAAGGAATAGCATACGCTTTGATGGAGTTTCAGCTCCTACAAGTAATCTAAAGGCTAGATGTCTAGTTAGTATGTTTAGTTAGCATTTTCACTCCCTTGTAAACAGTGTCGACAGATTTTTGGATTTTATTAGCTCCTTGACCCTGACTTAGCAGTGGTATTAGGGGTATATTTTGACTGTTTATACAGATTTTTGCTTAGTTTTAGCTTCATATAGTTATGCCCTGAAGCTAACAGTTAGATGCTTTGTAACTCTGCATCCTCTTGATACCTCTTTAATACAATTTATTTACTTCACCAAGAAAATAGAACAGTGCTTTGGTGATTTTGAGTACTAAAGATGTATACTCCCTCCGTCTCAAATTATATGATATTCTTTCCCTTTTAGCATGTCTCAAAAAGAATACATTTTTCTATATTTAGAATAATAACTTTGCACTTCTAATTTTACCCTTAATGAGACCATTTACCGCCACAAATCTCTATGCCTTGTTTTAGACCACAAGTTGCAGAGGCATTTCTTTATAAAACTCCATGTGCAATAAAAAAATCACATAAATTGAAACAGAAGAAGTAATATTGTAAAAGTGTTGATTGGGGCAAGTGACATGGAGAGAGTTAGAGAATGTTGTAATGTACAATGACTTCTGCCCATAACAGAGAAGTCAGTATCAACACCAGAAAGTAATTTCTTATGTGGAAAAATTTCTGCCATACCAAACTCGCCTTTTGCACAATTTTCCAATCTCAATGTCAAAGCAAAACCAAAATCCCTAGATATATATGGGTTCATAATGCCTATTTTCAAGTCACCTTTAAATTAAACAATATATATAGTTCAAACATGCATTATTACCTTAAAGAAGCTAAGATCAACAGAACCCTTTTTGCTACAGTCTTTAATAGCAACCAATGCTTCTTCTATAGACTCTGCTTTCACTAACGCCACCACTTTACACCGTATCGCGTCCTCATCTCCAGGCGCAGCCGCAAGAACTTCAATTAAAAATCATCAAATTCTTTTTAGGATGGATACATTTGCAGATTACAAATTTATGAAATTATAACTCGAAAAGGAACTTACTTTGATCAGAAACTGTGACGGCTTGCTCATACTCGGATCGTTGAATGTGGCGATTAAGAGAAGTGAAGAGATCTTCAATTGATATAGCAGGGATTGCTACTGCAGATGCCTTTGCTTTCTCTTTGGGCTTCGGAGCCATTTCTGAAGCAATTCCCAAATCGAACGGATTTTGATTTTTATGTTACTGGTTTTTGTTAAAACACGATATTGGAGGTTTTTGCTACATATCTCTATTTTCTTCTTATGGATATTTGCACTTTTCAACTAGGTTAAAAAATAAAATAAAATAATTACATGTATTTCTGTGAATTTTCTATATTATAATTATTATTATCATATTTCGAACTTTAGTTATGTATCTAGCATGTCCAGATACATATCTCAGATATATATTTAGAAGATATATCTAGTTATGTGTATCATGCGTATAACTACTATAGAGTATCATAATCTTTTTACGTATTCCATCTTGAATTTCATTTTCAATTGTCATTTCTATTAATTTGAACATTGAGCTTTCTGGGATACACAATGATATTCATATGCTAGAAAATGAAAAAGATAAAATAGATATTACTGAAAATAAGCTGTGAGTAGTTACATGAGTTCATATACATTTACAAGATAAATAACACATACATAAAAGAATCAATAGATACACATTAGTCCAGATGAATATTAGATATATCATGTGCAACTCAAATACATATCTAGTTATACAACAGATACATAATAGATATACCGCAGTTACATGATAAATACATCACATATACATAAACATAACAGATTTAATTTATATACATGTTGAGATATATAGCATATTCATAGCAAAATCAATTAGGTTTTTGTGTTTTATTATGATCCTTAGAAAATAATTAGGTTAATATTTTTATTTAGTTATTTGTGTTTTTACTTGAAATCAAACTTAATAAATATTATAAAGATAATTTTATTTGTAGATTTGATTAACAAGTAGTAATACTAACACCATGTAATATTGTCTTGTCGATATTTATGATAATATTTTTAAATTATAATTTAATTTTAAAAAATTATAAAAAAATATATTTTTAAGAAAAGAGGGTTGGCCCGGCAAAGCCCGTAGCCCACGTACTTGTGAGCTAAACCGACCATTTTCTGGCCCACATAAAAAATGGGCTAGCCCGGCTTGACCCGTCAAATCTCAAAGCATGTATGGGTTAGCCCGGATGGAGTGGATCAGCCCATATTGACAGCTTTACTCAAATACATATCTAGTTATACAGTAGATACATAAAAGCTATATCGCAGATACATGATAATCACATATACATAACAGATTTAATTTATATACATGTTAAGACCTATAGCATATTCATAGCAAAATCAATAAATCAATGAACAACCCACAACTAACGATCGCAACTCGCTCTTAGATACACGCTCAAAAGAATTTGTATGGGATACTAAGTGGCAGCCCACTTTCTAACTCTAAACCTGATACATAATTGTTAAAAATGGGATAATAGATAATTATTTGAAAGTATAAATTAGATTAGTTGATATGATATGAATGTATATTTAATTCGATAGTTTTTCATTATATTAATGCTTAAAGGTTTCAAAGAGTTAAATGATGCGATAGCATCAATTACAATCATCTAGGAAAAACAGAAAATCAAGCAACCTTATGTAATAAAGAAATAGAAATTTTTGCTTAATTATGTGTTACTATATTCAAGATCTTGAAATATTGTTATGACCTAACACCTAGATAGGAGAATCCTTACCACCCAATTCAAAATGGGCAATACGGAAATTAACAATTACTGCAAAAAATTTAATACCTTAAAGATTTATGAAGACATCCACTTTAATGGAAACCTTTTACAAATGACCAAAAAATTCTCCTCGAGGAACTAGTCTAAACAGGTACAAGAGCTATTAAAGGAGTACACTTTATATAATAAAATAAGACACAACTCCCATCATAAGGAAGGAAAAATGAAAGTTGTCGGAGATCGTCACTGTCTTCACCTATGAAACATTACTAACACTGCAACCAGACTATGTTGAGTGACATAGCAAGAGAGTATCCGTACAAACAACACGTACTGGTAGACATCATCGATCGACTCAAACCTACCAGGAAATATAATATAGATAATCAGAAGAACACATGCAATAAGGTAGTTATACCACCCCAAATCTATATCCACATACTCTCACCCTCCCCGGGTAAATGTCATAACTAATGCACATTGATCTCATACCTCTATGTTACACCATTATAATGTCAAATCATAGCATAGCTCTACTATCATATTAATATTCACGAATACAAGACTGTCATAGTGTCAAATCATAGCCTATCTCTTCTACCATATTAATATTTACAAATACTAGGTCATTACTAGCCCAATCAACCAACCTGATATTCTTTCTCAAATTCTCATGTCAACTCTTTGACCCTTTTTGGAACAGTAAATGAAACTGACGTCTTAGACCAATTTATCCATACCAAAACTAAACCCAATACCATTTATAAAATAAAGTTCATCAGGATAAATAGGGAACATAGTTTAGAAACAACTAAGAATTGAGCTCTCATAAACTCATTTCAATATTTGTAACAACTATGCGGAAATAAATCCCTAAGAACTGAGTTGTCAACAACAAATAACAATTTCTCAACCATCACAAGTAATACATAGCCTGGACTCTCCGTCCTTACTCTGACTTACAGTAACATGAATCATGTCCCACATGATAACATATAATCCATACCTGAGATCAACTGATCACCTTTCAAGTAATTTGGACCGATCAAGGATTCAACATGCAATAAGTATATTATGAAGAAGAAAGTCAGGTTCACTCATACAACTATAAACATATACTTGGTCCTCTCAGGAAATCCAAATCCAAACAATAGAGATTGTGTAAGTATGATGTGATAGAATAAAACTCTTAGCTTACAAAAGAGATTTTGGTTCATAGAAGTTAAAAACTTCACCAATTATTCTGTAAACTTATATCTTATTTTATCTAGATCTGGTTCATAGTTTGCTGACACCAGATTCGATACATTGTATTGATATGTAAAAAACCCAGAAAAATTTCTTTTTTTATTTTATTTTTAATATTCTTTTTGAGATATGTAGGGAATTGTTGGAAAAATAATTTTAAATATCTCAAAATAAATTATTATTTTTAATATTTAAATTTATATTTGTGATATTTGATATGGTTTTGAATAATCTTAATGGCAGCAATCCATCATTGCCATATATTACTCATTATTAGGGGTGTACAAAATCGAATCAAACCATAAATTGAGTCAAATAAAAAGAAACCCGACGAATGATTTGATTTGACTTAGTTTGGTATTGAAAAAAACCCGACTATACTTGGGTTGGTTTGATTTTAACTAAAAAAAATCAAACCGAGATCAAACCACTCCAACATTATATATAATTTTAAGATTTATTTTATACATAAAATTATTTACTCTGATATATTTTCTAAATATTACTTATACTTTTTCATAATTTTTATCTTTTAACATATTTTTTCAAGTTTTTTGAGACTTAAAATTTTGAATGGTTCAATAAAGGTTATAGTCCATAGATATTAGTAGCTCACTTCAAAATCAAATCAATACTAATGTTAACAAAAAAATTTAATTCAACACTAAGAATGACAACAATGTTGAATATTTGTTCTTTAGTTTTACATTGGTTTAGATATTTAAAATACATAACCTAATTTTAATGTTTCTTTAATGTTTAATCATGTATTGATATTTATTAGACTTATTTTAGCATGATTTAGTACTTTTAAATTATGATCATTTTCATTATAACTTATTAATTTGCAATATTTATTTTATACGATTTCATTATTACTATTTGTTGAATATATCACTCACTCATATTTCATGCTATTTTCTTAAGAAACACCTTAGATGGTTGTATTTTGGTTGGACTAAAGAAATATTTGGAGCATAAGTTAATTATATGTTTGTATGAATACTTTGTCGGAAAATTTTGAAAATCCGAAAAAATTCAAGATTTATTAGTTTGGTTTGATTTATAAATTTAAAAATTAGACACAAATAGTTTGGTCTGATATTTAAAATCCGATGTTGAAAAACCCCAAAAAATTGAGTTTTATTAGTTTGATTTAATTTATAAATTGAAAAATTCGACACAAATAGTTTGATTTGATATTTGAAAAAATCGAATCAATCCGGTCATGTACACCCTACTCCTTACTATATATGATTAATAATCATTATTACCAATTATAATGCATCCTTTAATTAGCCTTAATTAGTCATTATTCCTGTTATGTTTGAATGGTTTTAATGATAAAATTATGATTGTGAGAGTTGTTTTCTGGTTACATATATGGTATTTTCCTTGTGTCATTCTGATTAAGAGAAGGAGAAGACATACATAATCTAGAAATCCTCTCATCAGAGTGAATAAGAGAATAGATATATACATTCTTTTTCCATAAAATATATTGAGTTAGTGTTATGTTTTCTTTTTGATTGAATTGTTGTTAGTTTCTGGCTCCTAGTTTTTATACTAGAAGAGTTTGTTGAATCCTAAGAGATAGATGAAATATTCTTAAGGATAGTAACTTGGCATGCCTCAAACTATGAGAATATCTAAAAGTGTTCGGCAAGAATGTATTTTCCGTAAGATTTATCTAACTTCAAAATTGATCCAAAACAACTCTGAATGACTCAAAATAAATATATCCACTTGGTGAATTCAACCCAACAATCTCCAATGGGGCTGCAACTTCTACTTTTTTAGAAATTAGATGTGCCCGACATATTACTTACGAAAGGCTGTTATTTTTTTTAATGCTTTGCATAGCCATTTAGTGATGAAATACTTACGTTAATCAACACAAATATATATATATATATATATATTGATGCAAAAGTACAACTTCATAGACAATATAGGCATTTCAGATATTAAAAACAAAATAATATATTAGAAATGACTAATAAAATTGCTCAGTTAATTCTCATATCTTAGCCATGGCTAATCCAATAATTGAAGACTATATCAAAATTCAAAATCACTACAAACATCATTTGTTAGAAATAGATAATACTCAAAGCAGCAAGAGAAAAAGTGAATTGCAAAATCTTTTATAATGCATTACTTAGATAATAAAGAGTTATGTATATCTATCTCTAACAAATACACATGATGATTTGGTGTAAAACACATATTTATAGGAAAAAAACACCTAAGAAACTCAATTAACAATGAAATCAATGAACCAAACTATATATAGTACAATTTATACTATTGTTTATGCAATCATTTAATGCAATCAATTTGTCCTCTCCTTGATCACTTCTAAATAATAGAATTAGTGAGAAAAGTAGAAGACATGCCAAAGTATAGATAGATAATATATATATTTGGGGTGGGGTCTTTTATATATTTTATATTATATATATATATCTAGAAGAATTGCATATGATGAGTAGTCCCTGCCATGTCTAGTGACAAAAGGAATTGAGGGAATATATTGACATGACTAATTAACATTCCTTGCGCGCATTGCACGACAATTTTTGTTCTCTTCCACACTCACAATCATTGCCTTTTCCCTTTTTCATTTGAGGCGGAGCCTTGAGATATACATATTATATGGCTGACATTTCTTGACTTTTTCGTGAATTTACTTTTTTATACATTTTGATATTTGTTAATGAAAATTCTGACTCCACTATTGATCTAGCTACGCATGCTCGTCACTAGAGTTGACAAGAAACATATAATTTGAGCATTAAGGGTGTTTTTGCATATTTTCTAATTTTTTCATGTTCCATTGATCAATTCTTTCAAAAAATAAGTTTGATTTTCCTAGCAAAAATAGAAAAATCAAGTTTCAGAAATACTGACATGGTACGTCGTTCCTACCCTAAGTTTTGATTAGACCAGATCTTGTAACTCAATTTGTATATATATATTTTTGTCATACGAGTTTTAATTTCTTTGTAAAAGCAAAAAATTGAAGTGATAAATCAATGACTAATCGATGGAAGAATTATTGTGCTTGTATTATGTTTTTACAAATCAATATAAATGTATAGCTCGTGTCTATTTATTAAAAATATAATGTCTTTATCACATGATTAGTTAATAATAGGGTATTACTTTAATTAATTAATTTATTATTTAACTAAAGTAAATTCACATGGTTGGATATAAAGACCAGTATAAATGTTAGTATTTTTTTCTCTTCAAAATAGAGCATTTGGTTCATTTAATTTATTTCACCCGGTAAAAATGATTGCAATTAGTACTCTTTTCTCCTAGAAGTATTACTGAACATTTCTATGGAATATAAATAAACATGAAAATTTTGGAACATGTTTCTATAGCATTTCTTTGTTAAACCATCTTTTAAAAATAAAATAAAAAATGGTGTGTTTTGTATAAGGGTTTTATTCTAGTAGGAAGAAGCATGCAAAGTAGATTCATTTTAATAATAAATTTTCAAGAAACACAACTACTACACCCATATGCAAGTTTCAAATTAAATAACAAGGTCCCGTTTAATCACAGATTTTAAAGTTTAAGTTGAACTTGCAAGTTTTGAGCTTATGAGGTTGCGATTTTTAGAATTTAAAGTTGTGTTAATTTGGACATGCATCTAACTTGAAAAAGATTCAAGTTTTGTGACCGGAAGTCTCAAAAATCCAAAAACTGATTGAAAATATTTAAAGATTAAAATTTTAAAATCTGATCAAATTTCATAATTAAAGAGATATTTGAAGATAAATTTTCAAAATTTATGGTTAAACATCGGCTAAGTGTAAATTTGACAATGTTCACTCTGTATTGTAACACTTGTCACAAAATTATTAAATTTTATTTTTTCTGTCTTTATGTTCCCCTTTCCTTCTAATATTATTTTCATTCTAGCTTTCTTATTTCCTAAAACTAACATGGATTAGGAATTTAGGATTATGGTAGTTCTTAAGATCACGATTGCTAGCCAATAGGCTATTGCAAAACATTTTTAAAAAAAAATAAAAATTAAGGAGTTTTTTCTTACCTAAAAACTAAAAAGTAACCACCAAAGTCCATATCATCACCTAATGATAGTCAAACAAACTTAATCATTTCACATTTCATTTCACAATAAATAGAAATGTCAAAAATGGATTATATATGTTCATTGTAATTTGACATACTCAAAACATGTTAATTACCCACTCTATTATCTAATTGAGGCAAATCTAGTTCTTCGACAAGTTTGAACACGGGTGACTATTTAAGGTAGATATTTATCTATATTATTTTGTGGTCTTAAAATCATCTGATTATATGAATATTTTTACATCATCGTATCAAAAAAAAAAAATGATATATTAATAGTTTTAAGGGTCCCTAGTTTTAAAGTATTTCTTAACATAGTTTGCTTCTCACTTTGTAGAAATTAAGGGACAAAACTTTAATTATAAGATTAGTTACAACTAATTGTATGGAAAGTAATGCTCCTTCAAATTGATTAAAGGTTTGGAGTTTATGTGGGGCAAATTTCTTAACGAACCATAACCAATTGCTAACTTTCTTTAGACCAAGTATCTTTCTTTGGTTATCTTCCTTTTCTACCATATTATCCATCCACAACAAATAAGCCAACTACTTAATTATTCGAATCCTAGGATTTAATTTGTTGTGGTCCAAAGATAAAGTTGTACTCTTTAATTAGTTTTATTAGTTTTCTGTTCGGTATTTGATATTCACAATTACGTATATTAGGATCTAGAGTAATCAGGATTCGCACCATGTAAGATCCATTTAAGGGGAAAGTGGTCTGATTCCTAACAAGTTTTTTTTAATATTCAGAACTCAAATTTGAAATCTCTAAATAAGAATGGAACCACAAATTTTATTCGACAATACTTTTTGAATTATTTAGGAAAATGTTTAACTATGAATACCGGGGGGGGGG
>JAJONR010009940.1:0-30472 GCA_029582245.1 Solanum etuberosum
TCCGAATTCTCGCTGCGTAAAGCCCATTTGGAATAAACACTTCCTATCAAGGATTTTTCCTTACCCAGCTCAAAACCGAAACCTCTAGTTGAGGGAGAGAGACCCTAGAATCTAAAGGTTCCAGGTTAAGCAGGACTAAGACAAAGCACCTAGAGTGCAAGTTCAATGATGTGGACACAAGAGGCGAAGGTGGAGCCCGATTAATCCGAATTCTCGCTGCGTAAAGCCCATTTGGAATAAACACTTCCTATCAAGGATTTTTCCTTACCCAGCTCAAAACCGAAACCTCTAGTTGAGGGAGAGAGACCCTAGAATCTAAAGGTTCCAGGTTAAGCAGGACTAAGACAAAGCACCTAGAGTGCAAGTTCAATGATGTGGACACAAGAGGCGAAGGTGGAGCCCGATTAATCCGAATTCTCGCTGCGTAAAGCCCATTTGGAATAAACACTTCCTATCAAGGATTTTTCCTTACCCAGCTCAAAACCGAAACCTCTAGTTGAGGGAGAGAGACCCTAGAATCTAAAGGTTCCAGGTTAAGCAGGACTAAGACAAAGCACCTAGAGTGCAAGTTCAATGATGTGGACACAAGAGGCGAAGGTGGAGCCCGATTAATCCGAATTCTCGCTGCGTAAAGCCCATTTGGAATAAACACTTCCTATCAAGGATTTTTCCTTACCCAGCTCAAAACCGAAACCTCTAGTTGAGGGAGAAGCGGCTCCATCTGCTACACCACATCCTCTAGTGGTAAAAAAAACAATTTTTCTCCTAACCAAAGAACAGCAATTAACTCAATGATGCAACTAAACAAAGAAGGGAAACAGCATGCTGCATACAGCTTAATTGTGAACCTTCTACTAAAAAAAACCATCATCCAACAAATGATATATATTCACATTTACAACCATTTTATGATGCTTCATCATAAAAAACTAAATCATCCAATAACACTCACAAGTGCAAAAGCAAAGAGGACCAATTCACACCAAAAAAAAGGGGGACCTAGCAAGAGAACCCAAAGTTCTTTTTTTTTACCAAAAAAAGAAAGGGACAAAACTCTAAATCCTCGTTCATTTCAAAACCCTCCCCTTTATAAACAACCCATTTCAAGCACCAAACACCCATTAATCCAAACAAACAAAATATCACACAGAACTTCTAATCCACATTGCCCTACCCCATTACTCATCATCAACACCACAAACACATGCAACACAACAAGAAACATACACACACACATATATAGCTCAATAAGGGCAAAAAAATCCAATCTTTACATCAAGAAAACCAAACAGAACCAATGATCACCCCACATTGAAGTTCAAGAATCAAGAATGAACAACCCCATTACTCAAAACATTCCAAAAATTAGATTTTTACCATAAAGATCAAAACTTTAACACTTACCTTTGCCAAGGCTGAGCAGCTGTTCACTTGGGGGTGGGTGGGTGGGGAGAAATGAAGAGACTACTGTCTTGTTTCTGGGAAAAGCTGATGAACTTTAATCATACACAGAGTAGTAGCTAAAAGCAGAAAAGTTCAAGAAGTAAAAGGAATAGCTTTTGTCTATAAACACAAATTCAGGACAAAATCGTAAATAGTGAGAGAATCGAGGGCATTTTATTATATCCGCAGGACTCAGCATTCGAGAATATGGTGGGTGTTGAAACCGTCGAATTTTTGACAAAAAAAGCCAAAACAAAAGTGGCGTCGCAGCTGGGGTTGGATTCTGTCAGATTACTAAACCTTCGTTTTCTACTTAATTACCATCTCCGTTCACTTTTAATTGTCATAATTTCTTATTTTAGAGTCAAACGATAATAATTTTGAATAACATTTTATGATGTATTTTTTCATCATATTGATATGCAAAAAAATTATCATATATAGTACTTTTCATATAGTTTTTGAATATCCTAATTTTTTATTTAAAATTTCGAATTAATGTAATCTAAATTAACTTTAAAAATTAGTCAAATTAACTTTCAAAAAACGCAACATGACAAATAAAAATGGATAGAGAGAGTACTATTTTAACCTTCTTGTTTTTTTTTATTTATTTCTTCAAGAAAACACGTGGTCCTACCTTATTTATATGACACGCTTTTCGTTTATTTTTTATTTCTAAAACGAAGGCTAAAAAGGGAAATAAGGAAATATGAGAATTCACTCACATTAATAACGTGTTTAGATAGTTAATCAATTGAGTTATTAAAATTTAAAAATAAAAAAATGCACACTCCTTTAGTAATAGTAATAATAAAGTAATTACTTTATTTGTTTTTATCTAGTTGTCATATTTATTATACATTTATACTAGTCTTAGAGTATATGTTTTGTGTGTGATTCTAGTGTTAATAAAAATAAAATTTAAGAAATAACATCTGATTATCATATTTACTGTACTAATATAATCCTAGAGTATATATCTTGTGTGTGTTCCTGGTGTTAATATAAATAAAGTTTAAAAATAACATTTGATTGCTATGTTTATTATACTAATTTTATGTACGTATGTTGCGTACGTTTCTTATGTTGATGAAAATAACATAGTATTTTAAAAAAATATTTGCATAATATATAAGTTAGCATACAAATTGATAAAGTGCCAAACAACTTTTTAACACTATTAGTTACTTTAATTTCGTTAAGAAAAAAACGAATGCTAATTAACTTCTTCTTCTTTTTTTGCCACAAAATATACATTCATAAAGTGTAACATGAAAGGAATTACACTTATGTCATGTACAGAATTCAAAAAAAAAAGAAAAATATTATTTTTAATGCTATAAAGTTCTAAAGTTTAAAATTTTCTACCTAATTCAAATATGTAAAACTTTTAATAACCAGGATTCTCAAACACTTATTATTTGTTAAAATATATGTATATATCTATCGTTATAACATTGGTTAAAAATGTGTTTATTCGTGTATTATATATCTATTAGATGTTTTATTTTTAGAATTGAGCATTATTAAAAAAAAAAAATTAATGTTAAGGATATAGTTGGCAACACTACGAATTTCTAAACTAACAATTATTTTGAGTTAAAAGCGAAAGTTCAAATGTGAATGATAGAGTAGTTAAACATAGTTGTATAACAATATGATATACATATATATTTAACCCCAAGTATTAACAAAGAAAGAATTTGAACAATTACTTGAAATCCAAGGGTAAATTTTAATCCTTTCCCAACAAAACAAACAATATGGACAACAACGGTCTAAATAAAATCGTAAGTACAAATTATTTACATAACTCTCCTTAACTAGTTCTTAATGAAGGTATAGATGATATAATAACATATTCAGTATAATTTTATAACTAAGATTTAGAGAAAGTAAAATGTACACCTACCTTATCTCTTTTTTGCCGAAATAGAGAGAATATATATTTATGATAGATTCTCAACTTAAACAGAGTTTTTCAAACAGTTAGAAAATGTATGATACATACAGATGATTGATTGACTAAATATTTACAGATTAGTATCTTAAATTTCTATAAAGAAATGGGAAGAATGGGAGTACTTAGAGGTAATTTAATTGGTGGTGATATTTATGTAGATATTAGTAATATATAAATTAGTTAGGTAGGTATTTATAATATATAAATTAGTTTTGTATATATTAGTAATATGTGTATTAATTATGCAAAAAATAATTATTTTTAAAATTTTAATTATGCATAATTTAGTTACTTATGTATTAATTATTCATATTCTATATTGCAGAAGATAATACATAAAATCTCTCACAACTTACACATATATTAATTATACTCAAAAAGAAAGACATGAACCAAATACTGTGCTACTAACGATGCTATGTTTTGCGTGGAAAGAGAAAAAATTCAACCAAATATTATACTCCTTTGTTTCAAAACAATCATCACATTTAGTCTTCGATAGTTATTTTAACTATTTTTTCAAAGCTAATTAAATAATATTAGTTTAATATTTAATTTAAATATTTAAAAATTACATGAAAAGTTCTATAAGTTATAGTTTTTTTAATATTAATATGGTGAAAAAATATATTTTAAAATTAATCAAAATATAAATTATTAGACTCTCAAAAAATAAATCGTGACAAATATTTTAAAACGAAATGCGATCTTTCTTCTTCTTATTTTTACAATCAAATAATGTATGAAATTATACAATTTTTAATACATAAATGACTCTTATATGGTCAACAACCAAATAATCTCTTATGTTTCTACTTAATTTTGCTGCATGGACTATCAAAGGATATCATGTAGCAGATAAGGTTTTTGCTTATTTCTTAATCAGAGATCTCAAATTCGAACTTTATGTATAGAGAAATCATTTCTTCTTAAATAAATTTTTATACTATACAAATTCAACATAATATCAAACACCGAATGAAAAAAGAAATTATCGCAGGAGTCTAGGCTCAGAGTATCAAAGGATGATAGGTAAATACATTTAGGAAAAACAAGAAAAATGTACCTTTATTGAGTGGATAAAGATGCAAAGTGGGAACATCAATAACAGCCTAAAAGGAATTGGGATTTGGTGTAAAAAAGTGTTTTACTTGTCACACTGATTCCCTTGGTAATGTAACCTTAGTCATGTAAATTGTGACAAGATGGGATTTACTATACCTCAAAATTTGTATACCGACTTCTTTCATCTCATATTATTTATTATATAAATAAATAATAAATATATCTAGCAATTTTCTTAGTATTAATATAAAATTTGTATCATAGTTATTAAGTTTATTAGAATCATCTGACTCAGAAAACATTAAATTATCGAATTGACTTAGTAAAATAGAATTCATTATCAGTCAATTGTTCACAATCAACAGTGAAAGAAGGTATAACTTTAATTGCTCAAGTTATCTTCTCATAATTGAATATAGAAAATATTTTTAAAAAAATTTAGCTATCAATTGATCTTGCAAATACACAAAATCCCTTCTATGTCAATTAGATGTTTTGTGTTTGGACTTTTAAAATTAGAAAATTCCCTTGATGAGAGTATTTTTTTCTTTAATAATTTATATATAACGTGAATTTAAATCAGATTAATACAGAATATTAATGACCGTATAGAATATAGTCTTAAAAAATATATTTAGTGAACACCAAAAAAAAGTAACTTTGGAATATGGAGTAAAAATCAAAGTTGTCCGTTCTTTTTTTTCTTAGCATATTCTGAGTCTCACAATTTGAAAAATATATTTAAAAAAATGGATATAATTAATAATTTTTTAGAAAAGGGAAATAAAAATTAAAGTGAATTTTGTCAAAAGACAAAATTGGTAAAGTATAGTGATGTAAGAAAATACTTTTTAATTATGCTTAGATACGATTCGATTTCTCTTATCAAAAATTTCAAAAGTACACATTATAACACACGTACGTGTCACGTGTGATATTCTCTATCAAAGAACTAGTCAGTTTTATTAGTTTTTTTATTTTATTATCAGAATATATTATTTTTAAAATATAATTATAATCTTTTTTTAAAGCAAAGTTCATATTAAATCAAAGTAAGATACATAAATTAAAATGGAGAAAGTAATTATCAGTTCACCATCTATTAATCCATTCATTTCAATATAAGTGAAATGTTGATGCATTTTTCATATTACAAATTAGCTTAATTGTTTAATCTTAAAGAATAATTTTAAAATATTCTTCCATTTTTATTATTGGGAAATTAAATAATTTATTTTTAATCAAGTTTCATCATGTCTTTTAGTGAGCAGCTAAAAAAACAAATCTTATTTAGTTTTGTGTGTGTTTTAGCTTAAAGCTGCCCCGAAAACGTGAACGGCGTCTGCCGGAAAGTAAGTACTATTATATTCAACGTGCTACAATGATCACAAACAATTTTAATTTATACGATCACGATGTAATGAATGAGACTATAATTTTTTAATCAGAGGTTTCAGATGAGTCATGAAAATGAAAAAAAAAATCCTAATAGGAAGCCTTGAGCCCTATCCAGCACAAATTTATTTTTTTATTATACAATACTTTCGAAAATTGATTAGCTAAGTCTGTAGTTCAGAAAATTAGAGCATATAACTATGAACCACCGCATGGGATGGTCAAATCCCTCATCGCCCACAACCGTCCCAAAAATAGCTCGACTTCTTTTGGTGAATCTATCTACACCAAAATGTAAACAATGCTTTTTTATTTGTTTAAAATTGAGAGGTGAATTTGATTTTTGTAAAAGTAAAATTGGGAAAATGTAAATAATTTTCATCGTTTTTTATTAAGACAAACTTAAGCCACGTGACAAATATCTGCAGATCAACATGAGTTTTGATGCAATGAGACTGCTTCATTCTTAACCAGATGTTTGGATTCGAGCCCTGGATATAGAGAAAATCCGATTGGAAGTGTCACTCCCGAATGGGCCCTACAGTGCGTGATCTTATTTAGTCGGAGCTCTAATATAGACTCCAAACACCGAATAGGAAATTAAAAAAAAAATAAATATCCGCAGACTAATATTAATCCACTATCATTAATTAAACAATTCTGATACTAACAATCCAGTAGAAAACAATCTTATTTAGTTTTTTGTGTAAAGCTGCCACAATATAATGATGATCTCCAGCAACTTTGTCGTTTTAATTTCTACCAAGTGTATAATATTTTTAAAATAAATTAAAAACATCCAAATATTAATGCTACCTCGTTCGTATTAAGGCTCAATGCATTATTAATGTAGAAATGATGTAATAAGATTAGTATAAAAGATAAATGCAATTTGTATAATCAAAATTTAAACTATCGTATAGTTATGTCATTAATGGAAGGGTAATTTAAAGTTTGAAATAACTTTAAATAAACTTCATCCAATAGGTAAGGTAGACTTTTTAAACTATATATAATACGTTAAGGATATTTCATACCATCTACAGAAAAAAGAGTATAATTCAATATAATGTAAAATCGTAAAAAATGGATAATTAACAAAATAAGAAATATTTAACTACACATTAACGATCATGATCATGATATTGAGATTAGAACATGTTACGCGCGATTTGTTTTTCAAACTAATTCTATTTTTTATGAATAGTAGGTACAATTATCTTTTAGTTTTTAGTTATTCTTTAGTGACTTGATGATGTAAAATATTTTTATAAAATTAAACTAAAAATAAAAATAAAAATAAAAATTGACAGAACATTTGTTGAACATGTGAACTTGGAATCACCTTATCAACTAATGCAATACAAATCAAGCCATCCATTCATGGAGATTCTAAAATTTGTAAAGCACATTTTATTAGTAAAAAGGGTCCCTCCATTTTTCTGCAGGTGTAAAGATCTAATCATGTGCATATCTCTTAGCTAATGTTTAGTCGTAGATTTTGAAGTTTCTGATATTGTGTTTGAACGTGTATATTAGTACTTGAAACTTTTTGAAGTTTTATGAGTAAAAGTCCCCAAAATCCAAAAAAGTGGTCTAAAATAAGTTTTGAGAACTTGAAAATATTTAAAGATCAGATTTTCAAATTTTATGATAAACAGATATTTGAAGATAAAATTTAAATTATATGGTTAAATGCTAGCTTGTAGACGGATTTAAATTTTAAATAGGATTCACACGAAAAGAGATGGTAAAACTTAATAGAAAAAGTACTTTCTGAATCGAATGTGAAAATAATTTTGAAACGATTTCTTTTATAACTCTAGTATGGATTTAAATTATATAATAAAATAAAAAAATCGCTCCCTATCATTCCATATGTTGTCTAGCACTAAACTCTCCTTTTTTGAAAAGAATCAGATGTCTCTAAAGAATAAATTCATTGTACTTTAAAAAATTACAAGTTCATAATATAATATTTGTAGATTTTTTTTAAAAACTTTTTTCTTATATATATATATTGATATTATTGGATTCGATTAAAGAATAGCCCAAAGGGTTCCATCATCCACTTATATTCTTTTGCTAAAAAGAATAAAAAGGATTGAAAATAACTTAAAAAAAAGAAGAAGTCAAATGTTACATCAAATTGACGATTAGGTGAATATTCTTAAAAAAGAATAATTAGTGGAACTTTTTTCAAGGAAAATAGCATATTAATCTGGACCTTTCCAGAATAAGATAAAACTTTTGAGAAAAGGATATAAGTGTCTACGGTTTATTTCACCTAATTCTCAAAGGAAAAAATCCTTTTTCGTCAGAAAATTTGTCCAGAATGGTAAAATAACATATTTCACACTATGTTATTTTACCTTTTTGAATATTTTTACTCTTTTAACTTTAATACATTTTAATTAAACAAAGGAAAAAAGATTAGTTTATTTTAAAATAAAAAAAATATTATGGACTTTTTAAATTTCTGACCAAATTCTGGTCAAATTTTCTGACCATTTAGCATTAGGAAAAATTACGCGGTTAAGCAAACTTATACTACTTAATTACTCATCATAGCTATAGTTTGCTATAATTACCACTCGCGACTAACATTATACATTAATTACGTGGGCTGACTTCGAGTTTGTATAATTAGCCACATTTGTATATGTATAATTCGCCAGAATATACAAATACATATGTATAATATACAATTATCTAACCGATATACATATACAATTCACCTCTCTCTCACTCTCTGCCCTTTCTCGCTCGCCTCTCTCCTCCCTCTCCCTCTCCCAATCTCGCTCGTCTCTCTCCTCCCTCTCCCAATCTCGCTTGCCATATATACAAATGCATATGTATAATATACAATTATCTAACCGATATACATATACAATTCACCTCTCTCTCACTCTCTGACCTTTCTTGCTCGCCTCTCTCCTCCCTCTCCCAATCTCGCTTGCCATATATACAAATACATATGTATAATATACAATTTCACCTCTCTCCCACTCTCTGCCCTCTCTCACTCGCCTCTCTCCTCTCTCCTCTCTCTCCCAATCTCGCTCGCCTCTCTCCTCCCTATAACATGTAGCTACGAATTGTAATTATTAAATTATAGCTATGGAGAGTAATTAGGTTATTTTTGAGTGGCTATATGTGAAAGTTCCTCGTAGCATTACCCATTCTCAAAATATATCTTGTCTTGAATAAAAAAGTGGTATCATAATTTACTTATCACTATTGTTACCAACAAAATCTCTCCATTCATCATTATTTTCTATGTTATCATAGCGTAAAACGAAAATGTTTTTCGTGAAAAATGTTTTTTAGACATAAGTGAGTTTATTTATATATTTTTAAATGTTTGATAAGTAAGTAAGAAAAACATTATTTCAAGAATATTTGTATGTAATTTAGTGAAATACTATGGATGGGATAGAAAGGGAGGGGGGGTTCGAGATTGGTGAGGGTGGGGATGGTTGGGTGTTGGAGGTATTGACTGGGTGTGTTGTAAACAGTAAACTTGAAATCATTTTACTCATTTTAAGGGTTCTTTTTCCCTAAAGAAAAAAATTTCGAAATAATTTGACCAACTAAACATGAGAAATTAAAAAATCCATACGAAACACAGCCTATAAATCCATTAATTTGTTAATTCCTCTGTTCCAAAATAAGTATTACTTCAGTAAAAAAATTGTGGATCGAGGCATATTTATGTGTCTTCAGAATAGGATGATGTTGGAAAAGGATTTTTAGTCAACGATCAGGTCCACTTACTTTTTCTTTTGTTGATTCCTATCCCTAATTGTCATTTTAGTTCTTTAATCCAATTATTTCCTTATATTAAAGAACTACTACTTCATTGCTCAATTTTCAGAAAACATCTAATAAACAGAGGTAGCTTGATAAACATATCTTATATTTATTATTTTTCTTGATGAGTATAAAATGAGCTAAAACGATGCTTATTTTGAGATTGGGGAGTATCAATAATTAGTCATATGGTCCATATCTAGTTTTTTCAATTTATTTTTGCACACTGAATTTTGTATAGTGATTGCACTTTCTTCCTTATTGGTCATGTTGTCAGTGTTTTTTCATACAATGAGTTCTCTGGTCCCAATTGGTTACTGCATGTAAGCAGTATTACTCAGTCATCAGATATAGTGGTCCTTCATTACAAATAAAGAAAAATATGGAAAAAAAATTAAATAACTTTATGACCAAAAAAACCATATGGTTAAATGAATCCATGACTACACTTGTTAACTTTCTCTTTTTGGTACTACATAAAACTTAAATATGTATGTATATTGATTCTATCTTAATTCAAACTAGTTGAAATCGACTATACTGAATCATTCATTTAACCTGCTTAGTAGCAGGATACTTGTATTACTCTCGCACAACTTTATTTTTATTGTTTAGGTAGTTCACATATCGTCTTCCCACTATTACAATAATCGGTTTTGCTTTCGTTTCCTCTGGCTACTAAGATCTTTGGGTGAATACTTAGAGAGGAATTTTACAACCTAAACCTACCACAATTTCCCCTCAATTTTTTTTATTTTTTTTTGGTATGAGTGAACCTCCTTTATGTGGATTTGGGACCAGCTATGCTTTGCTAGATTTACACAGACGATTTATTAATTTAACAGATAAAAAGAAGGAGCCACCAATATCTAGACTCTTACACTTTTGGTCCAAAAGTTGAGACTGTAGATGCAAGGCAATTTGGAATCAGAAGGCTTGTGAGGGTTAGATTTTGAGGTTCACTCTTAAATGAGGCAGGTAAGGGAGCCACCACGAAGAAGTTTCGGGAGTGGTTCATTCTTCCATGACCAGAGCTCAGAGAAGGAAAAGATACGAGAGTCTTATAGAGAATGTGGTAAAAAATCCATAATAGAGTTCAAACACAACAATCAAATTGATTATCTTTGTGCATAAGGATACTCGATTACCTACTAAAAGACATTACAAACATAGATGTCGTCATATGAGAAAAAGATCAAAATACAACAGTTGAAGAGCTCACAAAACCAAAGAAAATCATACATCTCAAGACAGTAAAACTTGATGGAAAAATAAAATAAAGTTGCATCATGAGCTTGTATCCATGGTGACTGAATTCAGGGGTGGCTCAAATCATCCAAATTCTATCACCTTGTTACTGGAGATTTCGATACAATGTGCATACCAACCCCAATAAAAACCTTCAAAAAACTCATGCTCATTCTACTATGAAATACCCACAGCAAAAGAAGAGTTAATCTAGAATGACTATGCTGACAGTATCATTAGTGATTCCCTTCCTATTACTTCAAATCTTGATCCTTCAGCAAAAGGAACACGATGACGTATCATCAGGGTTTGTGTCTTGACTTGAAGTTTCCCTAGTCAAGAAATTTTAGTGAGCCCGGATTGTCATCCTCAACCCACAAAGAGGAATCCAAACAACTTCATTAAGCTCCTTCTTTAGAGAGAAAACAACACTAACAACAACAGGAGATCCTAAAAGCCACTATAGTTGATATCTCAACCAATGTGATGACAGAACTACACATATGAACAAGTATTTTTGTTGCATCATATGATGAAAAAAGTAGCATGCAGCTGTTACCGAACTCCGATGTTGATGAGAATTCTGTAGGAAGTATAAGATTAAATCATTTACAAGCTTGTAAAGAAGATTTCCTCTTTTCTTTTCTATCAAGAATCAGCGTAAGCTTGTGATTAAGTAGTCTGCATTATCTTGAGAACAAGGGCTGCAAAATAACATAAACTACATTAACATGAGAACAAAAGAATGGCCACATAAGATACACTAGGAATGTAACATATATACACCAAATGACATGAAACTACAAACACTCCATATTCAATACCAAAAGGTGCTACTAACTTTTCTATAAGGTAAATCAGGGTGGCAGCGAAGCTTACCATGACGATGAGGACAAGGCACTCTAAGGTATTCTAAGCCTTCATTCATTTTCTAGTTGATGTTGCTTCACATGCTTATTGTGTGCATACATTTCAGGTATCGCTTTCATAATATCTTTAAGTTGTCACGTTCTTTGCCTTTTGAATCAGATCACGTGATGAAACCGAGGGTTTTAGACCGAATTTCATCATGCCACTGACTAAAACCTCGGCCTCTTTCCATTTCCCATCACCACAAAGAACTTCAATCGTCAAGCAATAGCTTGCTCCATTTGGAATCATTCCATTCTCAACCATTTCTTTGAGCAGCTTCAAGGCTCTATAGGAACTGCTCTCTTTACAGTATCCAAATATCATCGTATTGTATATTACATCGTTAGGCTGTAGATGATAATCAGACATCGATAGGAACAATTTCGATGCTTCCTTCATATTCCCTTGACTACACCACCCATGTATCAAGGCACCATATGTACAAAGGTCTACACTCAAACCAGCTTTATGCATACGCGAGAACACCTCAAGTGCTTTTTCCATGTCGTTAGATCGAGCAAATGCATCAATAAGAATTGTGTATGTGACTTTTGAAGGAAATATGCCTCTTTCCTCCATCTCACGAACAAAGTCAACAACCTTTGATAGATTTCCAGTTCTAGAGAAACCCGCAATTAAAGTATTATACGTGATTGATGTAGGTGTTAACCCATAGGACTTTATCTGATTGAACAAAGTTAATCCTTTCTCAAGCTTTCCAGCACTACAACACCCATCTATTAGAGTGTTATACGTGATCAAATTAGGGTGCAACCCAGCCAGCTTCATTTGATCCACTAGTTTCTCAGCTTCCAAGACTCTCTTCTCTTGACATAACCCTCTAATCAAAGTGTTATAAGTTACAACATTGTATACTACCCCATTATGACACATTTCATCAAATAATTCAAAGGCTTTGCTAACTTTTCCATCGCTGCAATACACGTTAATAAGAGAATTATAAGTGTATATATCAGGAAACACTCCATCAAGCTTCATCTTCTCATAAAGCTCGAATCCATCCGTTTTAAGTCCTTGCCTAAACAAACCATTAAGTAATACAGAGTAAGTGTACTGATTAGGTATAATACCCTCGACTGGCATCGTACTAAACAACTCCTTTGCTCTTCCAGCATCACCATACTTAAAACATCCATCAATGATAGTAGTATATATTACAACATTCGGTCGCCACCCCATTTGTTTCAATTTAGCTAATGCCTCAAAAGCAACGTTCAAATCACCAAACTCACAACAACCTTTTATCACTATCCCAAAACTATACATATCCAAAAAACTCTTTCCCATTGATTCTTCGAAAATCAACCAAGCCTTTTCAAAAGATCCATTCTTTATAACACTAGAAAGAATACTATTAAACGTGTTCGATGAAGGTACAAGTCCTTTACCAATCATTTCATTGAAAAAGATCAAACCTTGTTCTATTAACTGAGATTGAAGATGGGCATTGATGACAACTTCATATAAAGGAGCAGAATTCAAGAAATAGGTATGAGTCAAATGGTGAAGTAATGAAGGAACTGTGAAATGGGGTGAAGTGATTCTACCGGAAACTAACTGTAAGATAAGAGATTGAGCAACTGAGATTGAGTTGCTCGAGAGAAGTCCGTCTAGGATTATAGAAAAAGATTGGTGGGTTTGATGAAACCCTTGCTCGATTGAGGATTTGAAGAGTGTAAGAGCTTTGAGTGGTGGGTTTTTCAGCAATTTAGAAACAAGAACAGCTGCTCCTTGTTGGGTTTGTAACATTTTCAGTTCTATTGAAAATCCCAACAAAGTTTACCCAGAAAAACGCAGAAATTAAGCATACCCAGATGAACAAGAAGACAAAAACATGTACGTATTCAGAGTTCAGGCAAATTTATTTCACAGTAAAAGATGAAACTTTACAGAAACCATAAGAGAAGCTGGCTCTTACAGGAAGGACTTCAACCAAAACTCCATAAGGTTCTGATTATCAGTGGATTTTTACAATAAGACAACTCTATGTTACTATACCATTAGCACAGTTAACGTCAACGATGGAGTCGCCGGCGAATGCTTTGCCATTGTTTCTTCCTTAAAGCTCACCGGAGTCCGAAGAAACAGCTTTTAGCCCACATAACCAATAACCTGGACTCGGGTCGGCCCAAATAAAAAAAGGGGAAAAACTA
Organism: Solanum etuberosum; assembly: GCA_029582245.1. Lineage (NCBI taxonomy): Eukaryota > Viridiplantae > Streptophyta > Magnoliopsida > Solanales > Solanaceae > Solanum > Solanum etuberosum. The sequence goes on from JAJONR010009940.1 coordinate 14,017, forward strand.
CCTAATTACACAATCATTTCTAATTCTAATCGTCACTAATTAATAATTTCATATAAGATTTTAAATCAAATACACTTAGATTCATGTATTTTTGCTACCAGATACACTCTAAAATATAAATACGTATAAAGAGAGAAGGCGGGCAACAAATGTGAGAGGGGAACGAGATAGGAGGGAAGCGAGCACTATATCCCAGATATGTGTGAATCACACTGTATACATGTATTTCAGATACCAGATACATTTCAGAATCCATATACGAAATACATATACATTTTGAAATATAGATACATAGAGAGAGAGGCAAGCCAGAAAGTCAGTGTGTATTCCAAATGCATGCAAATTAACTTGGATACAATGTCTCTAAAACAAATTACACTTGTTTCTGACCCCATGTATTTGAGATACATGTATCTGGACGCGTCAAAAACATGTATCTGAGGACCAAAATCTAGCACGAATAAGAATTTCAAAAACTCACGAAAAGATGCGTAATTAGACCCTAAAGTAGTGAGATTTGTATTGTTTACCTCGAAAATTAAGGAAAAACTACTTAACTACACATACATTACTACCATATTTACTATATTTACCTCTAGTTTAAAATAATTACATATACTACTATTTTTAATATTTATACCATATATTTTAAAAAAATTAATCAGATACACAAATCCCTTAAATATGGTATTGAATAATTATCTTAAATTTAAACTCCTTAATTAATGGTTCATTAATAAGTCAAAAAAATTTGTACCTCGTTTCTCCCCCTCCACACGTCCACCACCCCTCTTTCTTCCTTCATCCTCTCAATACATGTTTACATGTTCAAATCAACATTATACATATAGATTATTTTTTTCTGAAGAACTTTCTATTGTCCTCTCGTAGATTAGAATAAGAGTTATTGTCTGATTGCTATATGTCTTCTTTCTAGTTTTATCCTGTGGATCAAGGATCTAGTAAATTATTGTTGCTGCCAAAGGTATGTGAATGATCTATAACTTCTTATTCGTTTATTATTCTCTTGTATCTTGGTTTTGTATTTGAGTTAAAGTTCATAATAATTTGAAGTTCAATTTTAAAAATAAAATCAAATTAGGTTTTATATTTTCTTGATTTTGTTGTTTTTCAAATACTTTAATGGCTGACCATTCCTAAAATCGGATGATTCTTGTTAAAGGTATTACACCTTAACAATATTATACTAAATCAAATAACTTTTATTTGTTTATTTTCACTCATGATTTTTTCATTGCAGGGACTGACCTTTCATCCGTCAATACTCAAGCCGAGAATAAAATTAAGTACAGGAACGACCCAAATCAAGATGGAAGAATTACGTAAAGCTTTAAAACGGAGCAAATATACCATTAAGTACACATCAAGTGCAGCAATGTTGGATACACATTGGGTGTACATGTATCTAGTTAAGAGTTCGTGTATCTGAGTTAAGATCTGTATCTATGAGAAAAAAATCAGATTCTAAAAAAAGAAGGAAGAATTTTGATTTTTTTTTTTTACTTTTTTTTTTGGATTAATGATAAGACAGGTACTGATCTACCGTCGTGATTTGTTCCTAAATTTGTGCGTTTCGGTTACATTCTATATTTAGATACACATAATTATATGTATATGCTTACTATGTATCCGAGATACATGTTTTGAAAATAATGTATGAAATTGATACATCAAATTAATATTAGATACATATAAAAGGCACGTGAAATTAAATTATATCATATAAATAAATACACGAAATTAATATTAGATCATATAAATAAATACATGAAATTAATACTAGACACATATAACAAATACACAAAATTAATACTAAATACTTCTATGATACATATGAATGTACTTGTATGATACTCATGTATCTAAGTGTTTAGTTTGTTGGATACATCATATATTGATAATAGATACATTAAATTAATGAATTTATTATTTTAAGAGTAATAAAATGAAATTTACATGACCAAGATATACATGTTTTTGTCTTTTATTAATAATATCGATCAATTTATTATTTAAAAAAATAATAGAATGAAATTAATTAAACACATAGATACACTCCTTGATTTCCGCCTTATTTTAAGGGATTTGATTAATTAAAATTTCCAGAATTAATTATACATTCGACAGATACATGTATCTCACAGATTCAAACTCATGTATCCTAAGCATGAAATATGATAGAGGAAGTAATATTTGAAACTATTGAGAATCTTAGTAGTTAGGACCTAAACTAGTGGATTTATGTAGTTTACCCGAAAAGTAACTCTTAGCCCACTTAGTCAAATTACCAGGCCTCAAGCCCAATCAGAACCCACGGCGGCCCAAATAATGAGCCCAAGTTTCAGGAGAAGAAATGTACCAGCAGCAATCTGAAGACCAGACAGTTTCAATCAAAGAGTGAACGAAGTTTGTGAAGTTTTGGCGATTGGAGAATGGCTAGTAGCGCAGTGGATGCTGTAGGAAATCCGATCCCAACATCGGCGGTACTGATGTCGGCGTCGAAGCACATAGATATTAGATGCCGGAGCGAGAATGTAGCATATCTCAAGTGCAAGAAGGACGATCCAAACCCGGAGAAATGCCTCCAAAAAGGTCAACAAGTCACTCGCTGTGTTCTTAGCCTGTAAGTGAGAAATTCACATCGAAATATTTCTTAATTTTGATAGTTTTTGCCGATTTTTGAGATTGTTTTTACTAGTTGTGTGATTTGTGTGATTGTTCAGTATATTATAAGGTGAAAATTTAGGGCTTTTTTGTTTGTGTATTTGCTTTTCGTAATCAGGAGTTGATAGTTTTCTAATTCAATGTGTGAAGTGTTTGAAGACATGATTAAGTAAATAGATTATTTCCTTAACATATTATTGGAGTAGGCAGAGATACTTGATTCAAGTCTCACAAAAAAATAAAAAAAATAATCACCTTGGACTGTGATCAAGGAGATGATTAAGTAGATAATGTATCCAAGGGTGTGGTCTAGTGGTCAATGTGGTGGGTTGAGAACTGAGGTCCCTAATTCGATTCCCAGCTGAGGCAAAGCACTAGGTGGTTTTTTCTCATCTGTGTTGACGGGAGGTAGATTTAGTCGAAGTGCGCTCAAACTGGTTAGGACACCACAATTATAAAATAAGTAGATAATGCTTTCCCTCTCCAATATTTTAAGCTTTGAGATTAGGTGACCATAAAAGTTAACATCAAGTGTTTCAATTATCTTTGTGTGGTGTTATCCTGGAATGACTGTTTTTAGTCTTGTTGGAGAGATGTCATAACAGGGAATAGGAATAAGTGTGTGATTCAAAGAATGCCTAGTTTCAAAGAACCCTTAATTTTCCTTATAAGACAAATTATTTACTAGTATAAAGTGACGTGACTCTGAATAGAGCAGAATGGATTTAGACTATTATTCATATTGCAATGTTGTTGGTTGATTGATATTAGATGTTTGTTATGAATGTTTCTTTTGTTATAGTTAAAGGGAAGACGATTCACAGTTCAACTGATTTGTAATAGTTTGATAGATTAATAGCAACGTTTCAACAACATTGACAACAACATACCTAGTGCAATTTTGGCGTCTGGTGATAAGTCACAGCATTTCAGTAATAAGATATATTTCCTGGATTACCTTTATTGCACAGAGAGATATCAGAAGCATAATGCAACATAGTTTCAAACAATACTATACCAGAATAAACAAGTCCACCTCCGGCAGTTAAAACTGAAAGTTTGTGTATTGAGGAACAGTAAGTTGTTTTTCATACTTGAGAGGTTAAACTATTCTGAACACGATGTGACCAAACTTATACTTTTGAGAGGTTGAAGAAATGTTAAGCTTGGAAGTTGGCAATTCGATATAAGATTATGAATGCTTTTAGTTGTTTGTTTCTTCTTTCATGTGCTGATGAGTGTATTGCATGCATTATAGGATGGAAATTGTAATTGGGGCTTATTTCAGTCTCTTCTGCGGTTCTACCTTCCTAACCACGCCAATGCTGAATATTGTCATTCAGAGTATTTGAATGCTTATATAATGTAGGATTATATCTGGACCCATTGACTCTATGAATCAAAAGTAGTTTAGGCTTCTTTCTATTTGAATTACAATGAAACATGGTTTGGATATTGTCATGTCTATTTGGTATGCATGTGACAGGGACAATGGACTTTGATATTTATCCCATTAAAATCCACGAGACCTATTTTAAGACAATGCTAAAACTTTTGTTCCCTTTTTAAGGCACCTTCGCAGTGCTAACTGGTTACAGCTCATCTAAAATGTCTACAATTTCGCACTCCCCACATATCGACGTTGTAACTAAAACCTGATCAATCACATTATTGCTCAATACATTGACACCATTTTGATGCTCTCAAACTGATGCATACCCTCTTAAAAATGCCATTAGTCAAGTACATGAAACAAACCCTTCCTTTGCACAATCAAATCAGACCTACTTAAACAGAATCCTCGGCTACTTGTTACATTTTTGTTATCTGTTGGAAAATTATTTTCTCTCCTTTCACTAGTTTTATCTCTCCATCCATCCGATTTTATGAGTAGAGAAGCAACTATAAGTAACATGTGGTCAACTACTATATTCTTTTTTTAGAAAAAGGTCTTTCCTTGCTGTGTGAGATGTACTTTCTATTATTCAAGTATGTGCACATTCTTGGTGTTTACACGTTGCACTTTTTGCAAAACCCTCTTTGTAAGCTGCTTGGGACTCCCAGCCAGTGTACATGGTAAGATTTGAAGAAAAGTGAATTACCTTGTCTAGATATCCAGATTGACATTAATGCTGTAGCCATAGATTAATAGCCTAAATTTAAGATGGGAAGGAGAAAAAATGCAAACACAAAATAGGGAAGAGTGGCCACATTTCTCTTCTTTTGTTGGATTTCCACTATATTTGGTCCTATTTCAGTACACGACTTGACCAAGTATTTGTTTTAAACCAAGTTGGAAGATTGATGAGTAGTCTCTTTGTTTGGTTGGGAACATGTTATCCCAAGATTAATTATCCTGGAATTAGCTATCCTGGGATAAGTTATCCCACCATGTATATGGGATAACTTATCCCATCACTATGGTATAAATGATGGGATAAGTTATCCCAAACTTGACAACCAAACAAGACACCAAAATTTTATCCGTCGACTATTTCTTTTATCCCAGGACTACTTATTTTTTATCCCTCACACCAAACGACCCCTTATAGTTTGAACAACTTTGAGAGATCTGAGTGATACTTGATAAATCTTTATATTTTGTTCAACTTTGAGAAATTTAGTTCTGCTGTTTTCTATTCTAGGTTGAAGGATCTTCATCAGAGGTGTAACAAAGAGATGGATACTTATGCCGGATGCATGTACTACAACACAAATGAGTTTGAGATGTGTCGTGATGAGCAGAAGGATTTTGAGAAAGCCTGTCCTTATTGACTGGCTGGCGAATGATGTTTTTCATTTAAGAAATAAAAACTTGAATGTATTTGCAAACGAAGAAGAGCATATTGTTGTTAGCACCTTTCATCAATATGTTGTGTGTTTGGAACCCTTTCACAGGGCACTTGCCAATTTGATGTTCCTCTTAAATTTGTCTTCAACATAAATCATGAAGCAGAAATTCGTACATGACTTGTTTTCAGAGCATAAATTAGGATTTGAGTCGTTTGTTCTTTAAGGGTATCTTTACATATATTGCCTCTCTGTGGCACTGATGATTGTTCAATGAAATCTCCCTCCATTGCCAATATAATATGTTTGACTGGAGATTTGTATCCTTTACTTATAAAAGGTTTGGTTATATCATATGTTCACTAGTCATATTTTGTACTGGGATCGACTCTTTTAAGTGATGTAATGAAATTCCTGCTCCTCTAGTTTGGGTTGAGCTAGTCCAACTGATCCAATTGTCATACAGTTGTTCGGGAGATTTGATTTTGTAGTCCTTTACAAATTTGTTTTTAGTTGTACGTCTCTTTTACAAGAGATATTTATTTTTGTATCTGAAAAAATTCCATTCAATTTATATATCGCCATCTCTGATTGTCCACTATATTGTATTTGTACCCGTAAGAATGACGGGGGTACGAAATATGAGGGTCAAATTATTTGGTTATTGTGTGCAAATTTGAATATTGATTCTTCAATTCTTTTGAAATAATACTTGCATATTAAGAAACTATGTAACACGTAGCATAGAGAATTAATTGATTGACTTTTTAAATCGTGATGGTGTCTACGTATTATATTTCTTAAAGATAAAGATTGAATAACTTGTGTCTTAGATCATAAATTTGAACCTTGTATCAAGTGAATTAAGTTCAGTACTTAAGTGGAGAAGGATAGAATTCTCGAGTCTTAAAGGCTTCAACTGATTTATTTTGGATAAATTTCTCGACTATATAAAAAAAGGAAACACAATAGCTTTTGCACAGCTAGTAGTTAAGGAGTTTCATTTATTTAAGATCAAATTAAAGAACATTGGGGAATATATATAATTTTTAGAAACTTGAGGGCTAAATATTTTACCCTTTTCAAACTTGATGGGTCAAAGTACTAATTACACTCTTATACAAAAATCTCATTTTTTCTCAACTCAAACCATTTCAACTGCTTAATCTGCTAAATCTTAGTGAGGCTGAACTTCAGAGCTTTTCTGGTGAACACCTATCAATCATTTTGTAGTATAAAGCTCAAAGAAATTCAGTGGCACAACCAAGTTGTAGCAGGAACTCCTACAAAGATTCAAGAATTTGAGGTAAACTTAACATTTTCACTACCCCATCCCCGGCATTAAATTATCAGTACTAAATAGTTTCTTTGATCTTCAAAGGTGCGATTTTTACGCCTTTTTTTTTTCTTTTTTTTTGGTGGGGTCCAAAGATTGGATTTTTGGGTTCATTTGTGGTGGATTCTTGATTTTTAGAGGTAGATAGTGGACAACTTATGGAAATTGTGGAGCAGCCAAGGTGTGGCTTAGTGGTCAATGAAGTGGTTGTGAGGGTCATCAGGTCTCAGGTTTAAATCCCAGCGGAGACAAAAAAACACTTGGTGTGGTTCTTCCCATCTGTCCTAGACTCCTATCCGTGGACAGAGTTACCTGGTAGCTGTTGCTGGTGGGAGGTATGATGGACAGGAATGGGGTGGATTTGTGACTTTGGGGTGGTGGGGTGAGGCAGGAAGAAGGGGAGGGGCAGCTTGGTTTGTATTTTGTGATGCTATGATGTGAACTTAATATGCCACTCTTTGGGGTTTAGTGGCATCCAAAAAGATTACTGGAAAAGAGCAAGTGGAACTGAAGCTTATAATAGTTGGATGAAAGTAATATTAGTAACTAAGAAACCACATTGATTGAAAGAGATTTGGTGTATATATAAACCCTCTTGCCCCAACTAGGGGGAAAAGAAGTGAAAAATCTTGGTGTATTGTAGCATCAGTAACACAGTTGTAAGATCCCAATTTTTCTATTGTATAATGGATTATTTAAAACATGAATTGAATACATGAGCAGTTCTCTAGCTGACAATTTTGTACAAAACTGTCTCAGCTCTAATATTTGGTCTCGTAGTTTCATTTGGTGTATGAGTTTATTTACGAGGAACTTGGTGACTTATCAGAGTCCATAAGAATTATTTGGTACATTTTGGTTGATCTTCTGGAAAATAACTATTAATTCTCTGCTAATGTATGTATGTATGTTTGTATTGATTGCTGATGATATGATGAACATATGTTAAAAGAGAGGACTCATTAATACCTTTCAAACCTGATTGTGTTTTGGTATGAATGGAGTGTACTCTTCTCTGCAGTGCTTCTGTAACTCAAGTAGTAAATCTGCTAAATACTTGTTAAGTTCTGATACATATTGGTCTTTCTGTGGTAACTCTGTAATTCAAGTAGAGAAATTTGTAAATATTTTTGTCTATTTGGATTCAAGTTACTTAATTAATCTAGTTGATGAAAAGGGCCAATGTGCTTTTCTGAATTATCTTATTTAATTCCTGAACTGCTCAATTTGTAGGGGACAACCATTTGAGTTAACAAGTTTGTTTTCTCACTGGATCTAGCAGGCAGACAAAGCAAAGTTCACATAGATGCTACAACATATTTCAGCTCTGACTAATACTCCATGGTGGCTATCTCAAAATGGTTCTACTTCAATGTTCTTTTTGTTTAAATTTTACAAAGATGCTAGTGAACAACAGAAAATTATATTAGCTCATCGATTCGACAAAGTACCAGGATTCTTATTATATGTTTGTATAAGGACTTCCGTGAAAAATATTTCGTGCTTTTTTCAGGTGCTTGCCCTGGTGTGGTTGTGTATAAGAAGCCTCTGCAATGGGCTTATCCACTTCCGCTGAAGGTTCCTCTTCCCTCTTTCCTAGATTATGTGCTTTTGCTCAAATACGTGGTCACTTTTCTTGCTTTCAGATTTTTCCATCATCTGCTATCAAGCTAGGATTATATGAAGCATGAAGCTAGTAATACTCTCATATATGTATAACTATTCAGTACTATGCTTTCTTGTTAGTTGTGATGTGCCTCTTTTAAATCGTCTCTTGACTGAATGTTGTCCAAGTATCTTGGATAATATATTCAGATTTCTGTTTCAAATAATTGGTACCCTTGAGTATTGTGTGTCAACTCATTTGTCTCTTGATCTTTTCATTTGCTTAAGGTAGGATGATAATTTCCTAAATTGGATCTTAGGGCACTCTCCTAGTCTCCTGTATATTATTGATGAGTCTAAAGTTGATCCAGATCTTGAATTTAGGAATTGGGAATTATTTGTGCTGTTTGTTCCAAGAAATCTTGAATTTGGTAAATGCTGTTATTGCAGAATAAGAAAAAGAACTTTATTGAGTTCATGGTTTCTTGGCTCTATCATTAGTATCATGTTGCTGGACTACCTTGCAGTTATCTAAAAATCCATCTAACTCTCTGCATTCTGCGTGAGTGGGATCATGGGAGGGAACCAGTTTACTGATTGAACGATAGCTTGCAATCTGTTAGACCAACTTTTAGCTAGAGAGATGTTTTAGTAATAGAGGTGGATTGGAAGAGCTCTTGTTGGAAATTTATTAGGAAAGTGATGCAACTAGAGTTTGAAAATACAAGTTTATGATTGTTTCCAGCTTGAAAATTTTCAGATTTAGGCTGAAGGTCTCTACAGTTTTACGATTTCAGAGAGAGAAGAACATACATTAGTATCCTACGAATACACGCCCTTAAATTAATGACTTTTTCTGAAGATACTTGAATTTTCTCAAGCTTTGAAACATAATGTCTCGAGAAAAGACAGAACTCCAATTCAAGCTTCTTCGCTTGAGTGATACTTCATTTGACCTCCTTTTCTTCAATATTACAATTGCGATCCATGGAGAAAGGCAGCACCTTATTTTTTACTTCCATTCAGAGTTTGGCTTCCTTCTCATATTTACATCTTGAAATATTTAATCTTAACATCCATAATTGATCAGTCCAAAACTTTGGTTACTGCTAAGATCAAAGTCGTAATGCTTTAACCATCTACAAGCAGTCAACTGTTGCTTACATTCTTTTCACACTTCAGTAAGTTATTTCATAATCATGTTCGAGAAACTTTATATCTGAAGTTTATTCATTTAGTTATTCTTTACTTTTTCTGAACCCTGGTGTTGCATTTAGTGTTGCTGATTTTAGGTTTAACATATATTAATCATGGAATGCCTTTGAGAAATTTGGCCCTATGGTTCTTGCAATCTCTTATATTTACTATGTATCTCCTCGGCCTTGGTTTATTCCTGATGTTTCATCTGAAGGCTAACGTGTTCGTTTCTGGCTGCAGTTTGATCATAAATATAATGTAACTGGTCCAGGAAGACAAGGAATCTTTCTTTGTACTGAAAGGAGGCATCCCCAAGGTCGAAACTCTAAGAAACGTGAAGCTGTGCAGCAGAATATGGATCTTCCCCTGGTCCTGCCCAAGCAGAAGAAGAAGCCGTATCCTATACCTCTAAAGAAAATTCAGCAGGTTGCGAAGGCTGATAAGAAGTTGGCTGAGTTTGGAATAGAAAAGAAGCTTGAACCCCCTAAGAATGGATTGCTTGTGCCTAGCCTAGTTCCCGCGGCTTACGAATTGTTAGATGATTGGAAACTTTTGATTAAAGGACTTGCACAACTGCTCCACTATATTCCTGTCCATGCTTGTAGGTAACTTGTTAAAAAATGGACTGTTTGTTGATTTTCTTGCTTGTTATATTGTGAAATGAGTAATTGTGCCATTTCTTTATCAACTAAGTTACTAGTTTTTGCCTGCAGTGAATGCTCACAAATCCATGTTGCTCAAAGTGGTCATGAGATTCAGGATTGCCTTGGCCCAACCAACAGTAGTCGCAGAAGCTTCCACTCCTGGGTGAAGGGATCAATTAATGATGTGCTAATTCCTATCGAGTCATACCATATGTATGATCCTTTTGGCACACGCATTAAGCATGAGACACGATTCAACTATGACAGAATTCCGGCAGTTGTAGAACTTTGCATCCAAGCTGGCGTGGATCTGCCAGGATATCCTTCACGGAGAAGGACCAAACCCATCAGAATGATAGGAAAGAAAGTGATCGACATAGGTGGATTAGTTGAGGAGCCTAGACCCTCCATAGACACAAATTCAGTTATTATGGACCTTGATACCCATCGGTCTTTTGAACGTTTTGCTCCACCATTGGAGTCGGAGGTGCCACGTATTGCCCAGGAGACGATTGATGCATACGAGAAAGTGAAACGGGGGGTGACAATGTTGATGAAGAAGTACACTGTCAAAGCTTGTGGTTACTGTTCGGAGGTCCATGTGGGACCTTGGGGTCACAATGCTAAGCTCTGCGGTGAATTCAAACACCAATGGCGCGATGGGAAACATGGCTGGCAAGATGCAACAGTGGATGAGGTATTTCCCCCTAATTATGTGTGGCATGTTCAAGATCCCAAAGGAACCCCATTGAGAAGTGCACTGAAGAGGTTCTATGGGAAGGCTCCAGCTGTGGTTGAAGTTTGTATGCAGGCTGGTGCTCAAATACCTCAGAAGTATAAGCCTATGATGAGGCTAGACATTGTGCTCCCTAAAAGTGAAGAAAGTCGCCTAGTCGCGTAAGGTTCCTTAGGTACAAGCCTATGTTGAGGATATACATTGTGCTCCCTGACAGTGAAGAGAGTCGCCTAGTCGCATAAGGTTCCTTTACCAACTGTTCTACATAGCTAAACGTACACAGTGTTTGTGTTATAAAGTGTATAAAAGTCTGGAAATGTAGCTTTCATGATATTGTTCATCTCTTCATTGGGTGAGTATCTATTGAGGCTGCAGTCTTTGTTTTGCCTCTGTAATGTGAGGATCAGGGCACCCATTTCACCTTAGAAAATCAATGTCCACATAATATAAGTCCAAAAAGATTCAAAATTGGCAGGCAATATACCTTTTCCCCATTTTTTCCTTACTAGTAATTGTTCTTTAAGACTACAAATACTTCTATAGAGTAAATGTATGATGATGAGAAATACATGAGGATAAAATAGTTAAAAATTTCTCCTGATTAATGTTTTCTTATAGAGCATGTAAAAGAAAAAACATTGACACATAATTTGAGAAAAAGGGAGTAAAGCACACTGGTGCAAGTTACAAAGCACCGCTTGCCAGTCAACTTGAAGTTTTAACTAGTAGTACTCTCCCCGTTTCATATTATTTGGTTCATACGAAAAATAGTTGTTTCAAGATACTTGTTCAATTTATGAATCAAGAGAATTTTACAGTAGTAGACAAATTCAGATTCCAAAGTATGATTAATAAGGTTAGTTTGGCCAAGGCAAGAAGGCATGCTTATCTTTCTGCATTATTTGAAGTCCATATTTCATAGTTCATAAAATCAACACTCAACATGTCACAAATAGATTAAGCTTGGTAATAGCAGCATAATTTTAAGATTGAGAATATGGAGTTTAGCTGCTAAAATATACACGAGGGGGGAAGGGAAGATGAAAAAAATGAATGAAATAAGGTAATATTTCCCAACAATATAATTAGAAAGGTGTACAATTTCTTATTGTTCTGTTGGGTACATCTCAATTTTTTCCTCTATACATAACAGTGTGTAAAAGCCTCTTGATGGGACAGGACTTTCTGCAACAGCAGGATCAGTTCATTTGTCCAGCAAAATAAGCTCTAACTTAACTGCTAGACCGTCAAGAGTCTTTCAGGAAACTGTCGAAGAGGTGAAGTGATCCATTCCAAGCATTCGTCCTGCTTGGAGGTGGGTAATGGTACAAACAGAAAATTGATGCCACGGTAGTTCTCAGGCAGCAGGAGCATGTTCCTGGATGGCTGCTGCCAATTTATTTCGATCCTCCTCTGTTTTCGTTCTTATCAAGAATGTTCGTGCGACAACATCATCATTGTCACCATCACCCTAAGAAATATAAGCAATACATCAACCATTTAGTGCAGTTGGAGAAGAAGGGAATAAAATAAAACTCTTTGCATATAGAAATAATTTCTTCAAGTTCTAGCTTTGTTATTCTAAGTAACTTGATTAAAACAGGAAGTCACGGCTAAGTTGTTCGGACTCGGTGCGGATCTAGAGGTTGGATCCTTCATGATCTAATTTTTAAGATTTGGGGATATGGATCCATGTATGGATACGGGTGCGGGGATTCGCCTAAAAATAATCAAAATATCTAAAAATAGAGTAATATAACCTAAATCATGAGATATTATGTCGAGAACTTGAGGAGAATCCTCGAAGGAGATTAAAGGAAAAGGAATGACATAGAAATTTCTACATAAAAGGTATTTCATTTTCTTCAATTTCACCTTAACGTTTGTATTGATTACAAAAATCATTAAAACTGTCCAGAGTTCCCCCTTTGATTTTGGTCAAAGTACCCAAAATCGGTTGACCAAATTGGACACGGATCCCACATCCACGCCCATGTCGTGTCGACACGGGTGCGGCACCAAAAGTGAAGAGTCCGAGCAACTTAGAATCACGGTAGTTAGAATGAGTGCAGAACTGCACACTCCAGAAAATGTCAATTGGTTTTTTTTAAACATATCATCTAACATTTTCAAGAACCATGCTTGTTAAATTTACACTTAACAGGAGTTGTTCAAACTGGCAAGCATTTTTCAAATAAAATAAAAATAACGGATATTTTTGGTTGGGATGTATTACCGAGGTATGGAATATTGCAACAATGGAATTCTTCTGCAGGTTTGTTTTAATGCCTTGATATAACAATGCATTAAGCAAAATTTTCCCAACCTGCAACAAATATAAATAGGCAAAATAATAAATGTTCGGTGTAATCTTTTTTGATAAGTAGAAAGGTTAAGGTGAGATCTAGTTTTCATGTCTAAAGAGCAAGACGACTGAAATAAGCAATTATATATCCACAATTTATCTGGGAAAAGAAAAGGAGAAAGATGTAGGATGGAGACAAAATCTTGTTTGCTTTGGAGTTAGGAGTGGCAAGTCAAAAAGAAGTGAAAATTTTGTCTTCTTGTTGTCTTCTCGACCAATTCTGTATGGTCCCTAGAGTATATAACATCCCAAACTTCCACTGTTAATGTTATCTTTGCTATTAATTTTTCATTTTTTATTTTTGATAATGATGGTGTCTGGGGTAGCTCGCGCACACCTCGATTATTTCACAAGTACCTTCTACCTCCCATACCTTAGCTACTCCTACCCAGCATAGGTACTTGTAATTGCCCACTAAGGCTGTGTCACATGTTACATTAGTTATTATTATATTAAAAGAACTATGAAGAGAAGGGAAAATGAAAGAAGCTAAGCTCATGCATTACATTGGTTACAAGCTCAACTCAGCTCGTCATCTCTCGAGCAAGACTTGAATAACAAAGCAACCCGAGCTCGAGCTGTGAGGTGAACCTGTTGGAAATTAAGTTTTGTATCTACCTCTAACTTTTCAAGCTTGGCGAATTCATTAACCAAAATACAGCATCTAAAAGCTAAGATCATTAGATTACTGTAAAGAGCTTGACTGATGTCTGATAAAATATATTAGACTATTGTTTAGATTTGATTTGTTTATTCTTGAATATTGAGATATATTACTTTTTTCCTTAAAAAAACTGAGAGATATCAAAATAGAACCATACAAATGGCAAGGAAAAATATTACGTTAGGATAAGTTGAAGACTGTTTGTGCATTTTGCAAGATAATAACAAATGGTTTCATTCCCAATTTTACGATTCTGCCTTTATAGTTCGACTGACAACTATATGCATCCCTTCCTACTAAAGATCCAATAAAATAAAAGCTGAATAAAAGAACATTTCCTTGTTAGGACTACAACAACAACAACATACCCAGTGAAATCCCACAGGTTGGGTCTGGACTTGTTGGGAGTAGGGTATACTATAATTTATTTATTTTGGATGGCGTGAGGGGTGCACTGGAAGCAACAAATGGTATGGAACTTACATCATTTCGTATCAAGATAGTTGGTTTGGATTCCCGGGGACCCTTGCTAACACCTTCTTTACACTTGATAGAAAGCTGACCCGTGCCCCTGTCTTTCCATGCATCTTTATCCACTGGATCAGTTGACTGAACAAATGGAAATAAGGAAAAAGAAATGTCACAGCCGGAACAGATAAAAGATTGAGCTAGACAGCTCAAATTCAACACAATTTTGATACATATAAAATAAGTCAATAGCTTGACTTTGTATCTGGAAAAGAATGTTCATGGTCAAACTTTTAGTATGATGCACTTGAGGCATGAAACTGTAGTGCCTTGATGACAAAAGGCTGATGGCAATGAACAAAGTAGAAAGTTAAATGACACAACAATAAAATGGTGATAATTTTTATATGAGATACTTTTTGTATCATTTGGACCAACATCTTATCTTGACCTTCTCAAAAAAATTGTTAATATGAGATCACAGAATGTAGCAATCTGTATAAACAATTTGTTTAGCATACTAATGTCCTTCTAAACAAGAATTACTGCATTCTCATGCAAGAAAAAAAGCGGAGTCACACATGCAAAACACAAAAGAATACAATAAATCGGACATGACTCAATGACTACATCAGTTTGCTTCACCTGCTGAAAGCTACCCTTGCACATGTCATAGAGCCTTATAACAATTATTATACAGAATGTTGGCAGACTAAAAGAGTAACAGCTATTACATGCCTCAGACAAAATTGACCATCACAGTTCAGTTCATCAGTCACTCGCTGTCAAACATGAAACATGCCTAAGTTACTAATCATACAAATATTGATGAGAGAGAAGCAGTATGAATAAAAATCAGAATTCTTAAAAGATAGTATATATCTGGACTAAATATAAGTGAAGTTCAAAGACTTTAAAAATGATTGGTAACCATCCAGTAATATGATTTTCTTTTATTGTTATATAGCCATCCAGTAATATGATTAGAGCACCAAAAAGAACTATACAGGATATATTTCTTTCTAAACAGGAGTAAGCACTGGTACTATGTTACCTTCACATAAAGTTTACATTTGACCTCATGGACAACAGTGACTCCCTTTTCTTCAGTCTTCTTCACAGATGGACTGCTTGGCTGCTCCACTTCATCTTCTGCATTACAAAAATAACCTCCACAGTTATGGAGCAAACCAAAAAAATGGCAATCTCCCGAGGCCAATAGTGAAAAAATAAAAAGAATAGTCTCCAAAAAAATTTATAAGATGAAATCCTTTGATGCAGCCCTAAAACTTCTTTAGTATATACAAAAACTGTATGCAGGGTTAGTAAGTGTTTAGACTGTATATGACAGTATTCCTTTTTATCCCTGTTACACTTCTTTTGCCATGCTATAAAAATAGAGAAAACAAAATCCTAGTCGTTTTAAATGGCTAACAGTTAACACTAGGTATGTGTTGGCCTAGTCTTAGATTGACCTGTTTTCAGCTTTAGAAATGGATACTACTGCTTACACAATATTATCCTCCATTTGTTCTGTAATCACTCATTAGTCATTAGTTCCTACCAGAATCTGTTACATCAAAGGTGTGACCTTCAAGTGACAAAATTATGAAACTTAATTGAATTGGAGCAAAAAAGAACAGACAATTGTCTCAAACTCCAAAGCTCATGTTCTAAAATCCCAAAAAGGAAAGAAAACAATGGTATTTCCCCTTTACTGTTGAAGGCTGCTCCAACAGTAAAAGGCTGCTCACCAACGCTCAGTGCTTGAGCCAGATGGAGGTAGTAGGTAACTGGTGGAATAGTAGCGGAGCATGCAAACTGGCAAGGACATCACCATCATAAAACATGTTAATACTCTCAAAGCATTAGACATTTAACCTCCACCTTACAGTTCAGATGTATTACTAGTAAAACTTTTTTTTTAAAAAAGAAAAAAAAAAAAAAAAAGGGGGGGGGGGGGGGG
>JAJONR010009941.1:0-24084 GCA_029582245.1 Solanum etuberosum
AGAATAAAGGGAGATTGGGGAGGATAAATCGCTTTAATGATTTTTCCATTTGCTCCTGTATAAGTTCTTTCCAAAACCTTAATATACAAAGGTAAATAGGTGGTTATAAACCAAGGGACAAAATACATAATTTGATTATGTAATGCACAATTTTCGTAAAATTCTTGAGAAATACTATTAGAATCTATTTGATTATAAGTATCAAAAAACCATTTTTTAAACTGGTTCCATTTGGGGTTTTTAAACTCTTTTGTAATATATTGTCTTGCCAGGGATCCTGGACTAAAATCAATCTGGTGTGGAATCATTAGGAATTGTTTAAATCAAAGCTCATTTCAGAAGCTGAAGGAATATCCCTGTCATCAGAAATATTATCAATGTCTTGAACAATATTAGTATGAGGATTAATTTTAACCCTGCTGATAGAAGATTCTAATGTGTGCAACGAAGCTGCACGATTTCTTGCTGGACCATATGATGGTTCTATAGGTGAAATATGATTACGAATAGAAGGTAATAACCTGTGATCAGAAAAAGAATATCTATTATAAGCAACAGATCTATCATTAAACTGGATCTGAATCCTTCCATCTGGATTCTGAATAACATGCGAGTAAATTATTTTTAGTTAATAAATAATTTTTGAAAATTAAATACTATTAAGAAAATAAACAATAAGACATAGTTCGAAAAACAAACTATTTTTATCGTGAAATTTTAAACTGACATTTATTTTGAGACACAATTTATTTTTACTAAAATACGACTTATTTTGAGGCAAACAATTAATTTTTAAAATTTTAATTATGAATTAGTACGTTAAATTATTTAAAATAAAGTTTATATATTTTTAATGAATATATAAAAAATATAATAATTTTGTAATAATTGCTAATTTAAATATATATATATATATATATATATAAATTAATGATCAAAGAACAATGTTTTTCTCTTTTTTCTTTACGTTAAGGACTATTTTCTTTGCAACCTCACTCATTGTGGTGGGCACAAAGGAGTATTTAGAATACAATTTATATCAATTCAACAAGTTCATTATTCTTAATATTATGAATAATTATATGTTTATTATTTATTATAATTTTGATGAACTTTTACTTATGAAACTATATATCTATACATCACGCAAAAAAAATATTTTATATATTAGATTCAGATAAATTCGATAACAAAAAATATTCACCTCAGCGTAGACGTGGTGTGGGGTGGGGGTGGGGTGGGGGGGATTGTGATTTGTGAAGACATGGGACATAGATTTTGCATGTGCATGTGGTATATAATGAGTAGCAATGTCAGTCCATGCATGTGATTGAAACGAAATGACACAAGTGGACCTTTTAATTTTTAATCATATACTACTATTATTTGTCACTAGCTAAATAAGCAAAGAATTTCAAATTTTCAATTTATGTATTTCAGTTTTTTTAAAATTTTCTTGAATTATTAGAAATAAAATAAAATATTCATCGTTTAATTGTTGATATAAAATACCCCTAAACTTATTAGATATAAGTCAAAATATTTTATTTATTACTCGAACTAACATATTTTTTCCGAAAACGAAATAGGTAGATGAAAAGAAAAAAAATCTTCTTATTTGTTTGTTCTTTATTGAGATCTGAATTCTGTTTTTTTTTGTTTATATAAAATTTTATCTCCCTTTTAGAAATAATAATTAGGTCATACATACGGTGGCGGACCCACCTTATCTTTAGGGGTTCATTCGAACCCCTTCGGCGGAAAATTATATTATTTTTACATGGTTAAAATAATTTTTTAGGTATATATAATAGATGTCGAACCCCTTCGACTACTTCGTGTGCTTATTTCTTCAGATTTTGAATACCTTTATTGAAAATTCTAGCTCCGCCACTGCATACATATATGCGTTGACCTCTATAAAGAGAAAAATTAAGAACAAAAATAGTACATTTTCTCCAGAAGGAGAAAACACAATATAGACTGACCCAACTTGCTGATAAAACGTTAGCATGCTATATGTTAATTTAAAATTTAAATATTAAAAAATTATATAAAAAGTATTATGGCTTGTAATTTTCTAATTATATATGATGAAAAAATATATTTTAAAATATTAATAAGAAAATACATAATTTGAGTTTCGAAAAAATGAAAAGTGTCACTTAAATTAAGCAGAGAGAATTAATCAACACATTATATTAGTTGAAAAACTAACAATTAAGGTTGAATAATATTCAAGATTAAAGAAAAAAAATTAACATAAAACTAAAGAAAGAAAACTTTGTAAAAGCTTTTTATTTACTTCAAAGCTTTTTCAAAGACTCAAAATAAAGTGAAAACAAATTATAAGTGAATATATATATAGGTCGTCTTTGAAATATTGTATTGCTTTCACAAGTAGTCACTGTGTTTGCTATATTTATGTATGTGAGAATCTTCAATTATTCCATTTCCATGTTTGTCATCCACCAACACTTGGAGTTCATATATGGGTGTGGGAACCTCAAAATGATGCCACATTTAACTTTTGTCACTTCATTTGATTTGGACTCGTTTACTTTTGCATTACTATAGTTTATTTTTTTCTTTTCTTTTCAACTTGAGTTACACTGAAATTAGAGAAAATATGGGATTTGGGCAACCAGAGGCGAACCCAGGATTTGAAGATAAGGGGACACTACTAAGACTCTAAGAGTGACTCAAGGGTAAGGCTAGGAGTGGCACAAGTGTAACATTAACATTTTTTGGAGAAGTCATCATAGTATTTTTTGGAGCATGTTTTAAAATAACATTATTCATATCCGGAAGCATTTTTCCAAGCCAATTCAAAAAACATAAAAAAAGCCTTTATTTTTTGAAGACTCACTTTCATCATGACCTCGAAAAGATAATCCAAACTCCAAGAGGAACCTTGCCACATTAGTAGAAGCCTCTAAACGAATTCAATGCTCACTTCTTGTTTTCTCAGATTGTTTGTTAAAAGCAACTTGAATGGATTGAGATTGATTCTCAAAATCTAGCATCGTGTTGAAACACCTATTGTGGACGCTATTTACTTCACCAACATGTAAATCGAATCGTTTCAAACTATGATTTCAAGTCTTACAACCAGTTTTCGTGAAAAAATCACCTGCATTTCTCTTTACATATAAGTCTAGTCATCTCAAATCACAAGAATCAACAACAAATTCTTACAAAAAAAAAATGCTTAAAAAGAAGAACTTACCAATTTATGCAGAGATAATAGGAGTAGGACTTTAATTATGTAGTGAAGAATCTTGTAAGTTGTAGATTTTCTAGCAGTGTTATGTTTTATTTAGAATTGTGCAAGTTGTAGATTTTCTATCAGTCTTATATTTTGTTTAGAATTCTGCTAGGACTTTTATTTGTTTTTAGTTAAGAAAGGGGGTGGGGCCAGATGAGGTGGCAAAAACGAGTTTTAATAAAAGCAATTTTTAAAAAGGTTTAACTCTAAAGAAAAAGCTGATTTTAAAGTTAAAAAAATGTTACCTTCCGCGGGAATCGGACTCGCGCGGTCGCGCTGCGAGTGAGAGACTTCGACCAATTCACCTAGGCGACTTTTAGTTATAAGGGTGCACAATTAAATATATAATCGTTTATCAACTATCTATACATATATATAGAGTTTTTTTAAAAGTTACCGGGTGCATGTAGGTCCGCCCCTGTAGGCAACTCTTACTAGTTAGTTTATTAGTGAGTGTAACACCCCAAAAATTTCTAAGTTAAGACCCGAACCATTCTTCATTTACATGTAAGGTCGTATCGGGTGATTCTTAAATTGACCATATGTATAAAGGTAAATTCTTTAGTGTGGGAATAATTTTGGATATCAGTTAAGGTCACTAGAATCCCCTAGCACAAAGTTGAGTTGAAAGT
This sequence comes from Solanum etuberosum, assembly GCA_029582245.1. NCBI lineage: Eukaryota > Viridiplantae > Streptophyta > Magnoliopsida > Solanales > Solanaceae > Solanum > Solanum etuberosum. The sequence continues at coordinate 3,901 of JAJONR010009941.1, forward strand.
TTCCTTACCGATTAAGTTTTGATGTAAGACTCTACTTGGGTCAATTTCAAACGACCATATCTCTTAGAATATAAAGAGTTACGTGGCCCATAACCTATCAAATTAAAGGTATTTGAATCTTCTTTCCAGCGCAACCAATTTCGCAACAATTCGAGTTTTGAGTAAAAAGTGATGACCATTTTAGTAACCTGATACAGTGCAGTGATGAATTAGCCGAAGGAAAAATATTTAAAATGGGTGTTTTTGTCTTTTTAGCTCTAAGAAAACCCTAAACGAATTTCTTGACTAATTAAAGGCCCAAAATAATCATATTTTCATCTCTTAATCCCCCATTCTCTTCTCTCTCAAACCCTAAGGCAAAACCCTAAGGAAAAATCAAAGTAGAAGACTTCAATTCAAGATTCTTTCAATCTTTTTTAAGATTTTATCAATCTTTTTTAAGATTTTATCAATCTTTCTCAAGATTCTTCTTCAAGGTAAGTTCTTCTCCAAGAATTCCATTCTTTCCTACTCAAATTCCTCCATACAAATATAAATCACTAATGAAAATTATAATTCTTGGCCATAGAGATTTCAAGAAACTAATTAAAGAATCTCAAGAAAGGTTTTCTTGATTGTTTACCTTCAAGCTAGGGTTTCAAGGCTGCTAATCAAGTTCTTATTTAAGAATCTTCAAGAACCTTGTTCTTCCATGTATGTAAGGCTATCATAGTGTTGGACTAGTTCATCCTCACGCCCTACATCTATTTTCAAATTAGTAAAAGAGTAATCTAGGTTTCTATCCCTAGATTTGAGTATTCTTCAGATGAGTTGATTTTGAGTTCCTGAGTTCCTGATTCTTTTTGAAATTCTATTCCTAATTATTGAATTGCTATATGTTATGCATTAAGATTCTTGAGTAGATTCGTTCATGTCTATATTTCAACATGAACCCTATGAATTGAGTATTCTTGAAATGAGAAGTATCGTTGAGTTCTTGAGTCCTTGAGTTCTGAGTATTGAGTTTCTATATTGTTATTGAGATCCTTGAGTTGATTTGTTCATGTCTATAATTCAGCATGAACCCTATTTTCAGTTATAAATCTTGAGAAGCTTTTTAAAGCCAACATTTGAGTTTTAAACTGAGTTTTTGAGGAAGTAAATATGAGTTTTGAGAAAGAGTTTCTAAAACATGATTAGTATGCCAATAAAGTATGTCATCAATATTTAAGCAGTATGGTATCTAGATATACCATCAATGTTTATGCAGTATGACTTTTTGAGTCATCAATAATCATATCACAATATGATTTTTGATATATTTTTTGAGAAAGAGTTTTCAAGTATGAATCGAGTAAGAGTATAAGGGAACTAAGTATTCCCAAAGGTATCAGTTTTTACATTGATAAAAGAGAAACTTTGATTTCTAAATGAGTTATGAGTTCAAAGATATTTCAAGAGCAGTTACCTCTTTTAAGAAGATAGTTTGAGCAATTATCTCAAACCAAAGGAAGAGTATGTCTTTAAACATTGAGCATGAGTATATATTATTAGGAGTAGTATTGAGCACTGATATGGGGATGAGTTCAGACAACTCACATTCCTCATAAACCATGTATGCCAACATGGGTACATGATCATACTTTTTAGATGAATGCTAAGTTCCTTCGGGCAGAGCTTAGTGGATCCACTTAGTTGAGGTGTCCTATATCCCGACAAGGTATAGGACAGTTCTGACATCGTGGGCAAGACGATGTATCATCATGTAGCTCACAGTGATGGTTGTCGGTTAGAGAATCTCCCAATAGAGTTAAAGTGTATTTTTATATATCACTTATTATGTTGAGTTCAGAGATGCGAAAGTATTTTGTAAAGCTTTAAATGATTTTACTCCTTTATTTCTTTATTATTCAGCTTGAGTTCATTGTTATCTATTGCAGTCCTTTCTTTCAGTTATTTGTTATTCAACTATATTACATACTCATACATTCAATGTACTGATGTCATTCGACCTGCATCTTTTAATGATGCAGATACAAGTTCTTAGGATCCTCAACAAGAGTCCGTTGAGATCATTTCGTCAGCTTTTGAGTAAGACCTTCTTGCTTCTGGAGGACTCCAGTTTTTATGAGTTGTTACTAGTAGTTCTCTTGAGGAGTCGAGGGTCTTGTCCCAACACTCATCCTTGTATACATTAGAGGCTTCATAGATAGACAGTTTGGGAGAGTCTTTCAGTTTCAGAGGTTTTCTTTAAAACTTATATTTAATACTTAGTATATTCAGTGAAGTTTTGAGATTCAGTAAACTGTTTTTAAACATTTCTTTTAATTTGATGCTTATGTATACTTGAGTTAGTCTTCCGCTTGTAGTCAGCCAGGATGAGGGTTCACTTGGGGAACAACAATGGTTCTCGAGTGCCGGTCACGTCCAGGGTGTAGACTCGGATCGTGACAGTGAGGATGGATAAGAAGAAATCACATGAATTCACTAGATTTATTTCTATGATTAAAAGAAGGAATTACAATAATTAATGAAAATGTTTTGAGTCTAGAGGTATATTTGTAGCTTATATTCGGATTATAAAGGACATGTACAATCAAGTCAAGGCCCGATTTATAATATGGGGAGGTGGCTTAGAATATTTGCGATCGTGATAGGGTTGCACCAGGGATGCAACCCTTAACCTTTTCATATTTTCCTTAGTGATGGATAAATTGACAAGACATATTGAAGGGGAGGTGATCTGGTATATGTTATTTGCACATGAAATTGTATTAATTGACGAGACACGTGGTAGATTTAATGATAGGCCGGAAGTTTGGAGACATGCCCTACAGTATAAAGGTTTCGTGTTAAAACATAACTAAAATAGATTACCTAGAGTGTAAGTCCAGTCACATAACACATGAGACGAAGGTGAAATTGAAGATCGATTTACAAGTCATATCCAAGAGACAACTGAACTTGGTCTTAGGTAGTCTAAGTACCATATGTCCTTAGACACTAGTTTGTTGAGTAGCGAGAAGTTTGCATGTCCTAGTCTTTTGTGCCAAAGAAGCGAATTATTCATGACTGCAGTGAGGCATGTCAGCATCTCGCCTTGTGGATCTATTATATTTGTCTTGTAGACATTTTTGTGTCTCTTTTCTTGAAAAACAGGTTTCCAGAATTTGAGTTTGACACACAATATTTTATTGATGTGAAGAACAGTCATTCCAATCATTACACATTTGGAAAATGCTCAGCAAATTGTGTTTCATACCTAGAGCATAGTACATACTTTTTATGGCATGAGAATTTGACTTTCCCATACAGCCAACTCCTCCAATTCAACCAAATCTGTTTGTACCCCCATTCACAAGAAGCAAACGCAAAGCCACTTTGGAGGCTATTGTTGAATCTGGTAAGCGAAGTAAAATGTCAAAGAAAAAAGGCAAGAAGCTTATGTGTGACTCCCCCAACCTAGTGAATTTCGAAGATAGCCTTGTAGAGGATAAGTATCTCTTCACTGACAATGAGGCAGGCTATGCTAATCAGGAACTTTCCTGACTCTCTCCAAGGTTAACAAAAATCTTACTAAGTTTCTAAATATGGGAAGGGACAAATATTGTGGGACCAAGATTTTCCTTATGGGGGGGGGGGTAATAGGTCCTGAGGTGTTGGATAATCTCTATATTTAAATATCTTGAATTTCAATAGCAGACTGGGTCTTTCTCTGACCTTACTTGGGAAAGATAAGCTTTCATGTTTGATCACACTTGTTCCACGACATCTATGTGGTTTTTTTATGAGGCATAGGTTAAGAAATTTTACATAAACCTAATTATCCTTGAGGGTCAAATTGTGCGTTATACTATTATAGGGGTTGAGATTTTTTTTGACAATGTAAAGTTGGATGAAAATATTTCAAATGTCTGATGTTGGGTTGGATGAATATGCATGGAAGAAGGATAAGGATTACTTACAAGGAAGTTTTCTCTGGACAGGGTGAAAAAAGTTTTAGGATTTTAATCATGAAGGTTGAGATGAAAGATTTTCAAATCTATTATTTGAAGTGATCAACAAAGAGATCTTACTAATGGTGAACAAAGACATGGACATCAAAATATGAATGCTTTGGATTCAGAAGATCACGTCAAAATTCTAGCCCTCGTAATAAAAACCTGGGGAAATCATGAATTCTAAACTTGAGCCTCATGAGTTAGCCTATGGGTTCATGTTATCCTATGTGTTTGCCTCATTTAGAATGCTACAGGCGGATGAAAAGTTTGCTACTAAGAAAGATATGATTAATCAGGACACTTTGATGGAACGTGACTACTAACCTAGTAAAGGATTTTGTTCCAAGGCCAGAAGCCCAATCACACAGCTTATGATTGATTTTGAGATGCCTTAAGGGTAGAATACCATCCTCTCTGTTGATGTTGCTAACCTCAAGGGTAGAATACCCTCCAAATAAGCCTTTCATTTGCAAAAGTTGCAGCATCGTGCTAGTCACATGGAATACATCATTTCCCACGATCGGAGGTAATCGGATAGCACCCACACTACCCAATTGAGCCTCATTGACATCGTTCAAGTTACCGATGTCATCATGATGTCCAAGTTGATTGACGTTACTCCCATTCACGCTCATCTCGTCACATGTTCGATAGCAGCCAACAGTAAACACAAAACAAAGTAAGTTGATTCAACTACAAACAAGATTAGATCACACCTAAACTTCCATAAAAGAATTCTAAACACCACTCACCGGCAGCGGCGTCAAATGGGGGGATAAGGTTTGTCAGTTAACAACTACGAAAACAAGGGAGTAATCAAGTAGAAAGGAATACTTGGGGATGTGATCGATTAATTATCAATTTCTCTATACGGGTGTTTACTAATTACTAAAAGTTGTTGAACCTTAGTGGGTAGGCTAGGCTTTAGGTGTAGTAGCCATCTCTCGATCAACTACCACGAATCAAGTGAGTTCTCTCAAACCTCAACAAGCATCATACTATAAACAGCCTAAAATCTGAATTTACCTACTCTCTCGAGCTAGATAGGTAGGATTGAATTAAGATTCACTCTCTCGAGCTAGATAGGTAGGATAGAATTAAGATTCACTCTCTCGAGCTAAATCCACAACAACCCAATCACTACAATCATCAATCGATAACCTTAATTCCAAAACCTCTTTCTCAAGCAAGCATCGAATACTAGACTAGAACTGAATTTGGAACTACAATTCAAAACAACAATTAAATAATTAATTACTAACACCCATAAGCTAATTAAGACAATTAATCACATAATCACACCCCCAAGAATGGGGATTTTAGCCACACATCATAAAAAGTCAGAAATTATTACCAACTACGTTCTCCATAGGTTGGGTAGTAAAATCCAAATCTTTACAATGCTCCAAAATAGCTTAGTATCGAAAATCCAACTTCCAAATCTACTAGAAATACTCAAAAACTAAGAAAAATTGATCAAAACTCAGAACTGGAAAACAACACTTTGAAAAACTCAGCAAAAACTTCGGAACTCCTTTTCTCTTTTTGAAAAATCAATTTATACATTCCCAGATTTTTGCCTTTGGGGTCAATCGGCTGAGTTAGTCGAGCGTCCCTGACCAAGTCGGCGACGCGCCAAGTGTCTCTCTTCATCGCCTTCTTGCCTTGCCTCAGCACCATTGGACTTCTGTAACTTTAGGCGATCAGAATTTCTGTCGCCGATCCATTCGACGGTTCGCCGAATGTCCAATTTCATCGCCAAGTTGGATTTTCCCCAAGGCTGGCACTCTGTAATATTTGGCGAGCTGAAGTGTCACTCGGTGACTCGCCGAGTGACTTTGGCGATTGTCAGCTTTCACTATCTTCAGCTTTTTTTTATCTTTTTCGCTCTTTTTTGCCCGGTAATGTCCTTGGCCTTGCTCTTTTGCCTGCATAACTACAAATTTAGCATTTAAACATCAGTTTAGAGCACAAAATAGGTATCGAGGACACTAATACTATTAATAACAAGCCCTAAATTAGTCAAAATTCCAGACTCATCAACACCCCCAACTTAAACTTTTGCTTGTCCTCAAGTAAAACATAAGATCAATCAGTTCAATAAGGATGTCTACAAACAGTGCTACTCAAGACTCAACATGAATGCACACAAGAGGTTCAAAATACACATGCAATGTTCAACTGTGCACTATAAGATTCGAATTGTGCCTAACCATTATCAAATAGAACTCAAGCTCACAATGCTTGCTTCAAATGGAAGTTCAAGCTCAACAAAAGCATTTAAATTCCCTCACACCAAGAATGATTTCAAGCTCACATGTAACTCATCAATAATTTAGACTTTCGAAATCAAAAACAACTCTCACGCTTCCAAAGATAAACACATGCATGACTCTACCCATAGGCTTTCCCTTATTTTTCAACCAACATCATTTTCAACTCACTCAAGATCACAAAGGTCTTTCAAGGCTTGTAATGGGGCTGAGGGTAAAGGTATGATCATTTAGGTTTAGTGACTTATACCTTCATGAAGCATGGCCTGCACTTCACTTTACCTCCTTTTCTTTCACTCTTTTTGATTTTCACATTCCACCCTATGATCTTTTAAGCATGATTCATTGGACACCCCATTTCTTTTGTCTATTTCACAAACTTTATTTCAACACTTCTTTTCTTTTTCCGTCATTTTCTTCTTTCATTCATTTTTTTATATGGAAGGGTTCCATCTTTTTCAACATGATCCTTCAAGGGCAGATTTTTCACACTTCTTGACTTTGCTCCTTTTTCATCACACTCCCAACTTACGCTTTTGGCCTAAGTTGGCTATTCAAATAAATCAATGCTTCATGAAGGTTATAGGTGATAGGACAAAGAGGTCAAAGTTATTCATGTTTCATCCAAAGAAAAAGGATAGATTCAAATGGTGTCAAACTAGGTTCACACTTCTCACAAGGTGGCCACAAAGAGATATGATAGCAATTTTAGTTCACTCTTCACAAATTGTGCCTAAGATCATCTCTATAATTTGCTTACATCAGCCAATTGAACTAACAGGGCAAGTTTTAGGTATTACCAAGCACATATTTTAAGAAAATTTCACCACACACGGCATTCAACACAATCATCAAGCAAGACTCTATGATTTTCAGCTTGCGTGCAACGATCATCACAAGAGATCAACTCAACAACCGGCTAGTCACAATGAGATGCTAGGAGTTCACATATAACTTATGCAACTCAATTTGCCTCATCGGAGCCATACACTCATATCGTTCAATCGAGAGCACTATTCAAGTCATCGGTATTGATCATAACCAACACTCAAAATTGTAAGAGAACAGCCACATTCACACACATCAAGAGGTGGCAACAATTTTAAAACAGGGTAAAACCAACATTCACATTAAAAACAAAGGACCAACACACGTGATCAAAACCAATATATATATATATATATATCAACCAAATCCAACATTCACAAAAACAATCACATAAACACAGAATATCCAGAGAACAGCCCAAAAGAGGCAGGTATGGAAATACCTCACCCCGCCAAACTAAACTAGCAATTGTCCTCAAATGCCAAGAAATATCAAAAACTAAACAAGAACATAAAGAGAGTCAAAAATCCTCCTGCCAGGCTAAGTCTGGGGTGAACTCTGCATATCGGAGACTCCATCTGTCTGGGCATCAGTGCCCAGCTCTAAAACATCCTTCGCTCCACTGGAGCCCACAATCGATATATCTCTCAAAGAATCCGCCACAGCTGTCTGGACCATAGCACCCTTAAGATCCTCAAAATCTCTATACACAGCTGCATCACGAATGCCCAGCTCCTCCTCATCAGTCTCAACTTCAGACTCACCATCTACCGATGACCTCGGGGTACTCAGACTTCCTCCGATTTGGCCAAAATTATCCAATTGATGTCTTTTGCCCTTAAGAATTATGTCAACCGCTCTGTCATTGGGCAAAATGGGAAAATCAGCACAATCGGGGTTACTTAGACTTCACCCCCAACTAGAACCAACAATAACATCAACACAATCCAAAATTTTATCATTTAAACACACGGGATTTCATAATTAAAGGCCAAAAACACAAAATGAAACACGATACGGGCATGCACTACCAGTAAACATTCAACCAATCAATAATACGCAACAAGAACAAGAAAGCAATGATCATGCATTTGAAATTACCCAAAATATAAAGATGGAGTTCGTATAACCAATCTTAAAAGCTGATGTTAGAATGCTAGGCTAGCAAAGTACCCCAAAGTTCCCCCTGAGTAATTGATCCAACGCGAAAAGCAAGAAAAGCAAGTACGGAATTATGAAAATATGCAATTGTGAAAGTGTAGAAGTCGAAAAGTATGAAATGACAGAGATTTTTTGAATTTAAAAGCGGTTTAGGCCTTTTGACCCTTCAATTTGTGCGCTAGTCAGCGACACTTACTTATGTCGCCGATCCATTCGGCGATGCGCCGAATGGCTCTTTAACCCGCCGAGTTTTACAAAACCTCTAGCTAACTAGTTGGTTCAAACGGCGATCCAAGTCGGACTCGCCGACTTGTTCGACGAGTCGCCGACAAGTACCTGGGATCGCCTAATTGCTCCTATTCCCAAAATTTCAAAATTTCAACTTGCACATTCAACACCCGTTATTCAAACAAAAATAATAAAAGCTTAAAAACTTGGGTTGCCTCCCAAGAAGCGTCTTATTTAACGTCGTGGCACGAAGAAGATACTCATTCAAGGTTCATTCTTAGGATTTGCCATGGTGTCACTTGGTAATCCTTCTTTTGGTCTTGGATTTAAATGAGTCGAGATTTGACCCATTTGTGTTTCCAGCTATTTAATAGACACCGAGTGAGAAGTAACCGTCTGATTCAGAGTTGAGACGTCTTCCTTCATTTTTTTGAGCACTTTGTCCGACCCTTCCACTTTATTGAGAATGCGTGCAAGTATATCTTCAGTGCGGTAGTTTTCCGAGTCAGCCCTATGCTCTTTAGGCTTTTGGCGCTCATGGGGAGGTACATATCTCTCTTTGTTCCCGTCTCGCTCCTTTCAGTTAGTCCCACGGTCATGCCATTCCTTATCACAGTCTCTCCACCTTCCTCACGCTCTCTATTCCAACCTTGGTTTCCACTTGGTCTTGGATAATTTTTGCGGAAACTTCCTCTTTGATTAGCCAGAAAATGCACTTCCTTATTATATAGAGCTTCAAAGTGTGTATCATCGGGGTTCACCCCACTAACACCAACCACATTCACAGCTTTAGAACCACTACCCATGACATGTTTTGACAACAAATCCATTTGGGTCCTCATCTTGGCCATGTTTTGGTCTCGTTCTTGATCCTTTTCAATTTGTTCCTTTTTCATCCGAAAGGTCAAATGAGACACTTGATCTTCTCTCATGTACCAAGCACGATTGATTTTGGCCATCCCATCAAGGAAAGTAGATGCGATTTCGAATGGTTGCTGCATGATTCCTCCTTCCACGAGTTGGTCAGCCACACCTTTGTTGACTGAATCTAGACTCCGATAGAAATGTTGTAACAAGATGTTTCTCGGAAGTCCATAAGTCGGACATTGGAGAATCAATTTCTGGAATCGTAGCCAAGTCTCATGGATTGGCTCACCATCTAAGCGTTTGAAACCCTGAATGTTATCTCTCAATGCAATCATCTTAGAAGAAGGGAAAAATCTTATGTAGAACGCCTCGGTAAGCTTGTCCCAAGATGTAATTGAGTCCCTCAGTAAATCAGCTAACCACTTGGTTGCTTCTCCCATCAAAGAGAAAGGAAACAACCGGAGCCGGACCGACTCCTGTGAAATATTCTTGAATGAAAACGGACCACACACGTCCATAAAATTTCGAATATGATCATGGGGATCCTCATGAGCAAGCCCTCTAAATAAGCCTTTTATTTGTAAAAGTTGCAGCATCGTACTAGTCACATGGAATACAACATTTCCCATGACCGGAGGTAACCGAATAGCACCCACACTACCCAATTGAGCCTCATTGACATCGTTCAAGTTATCGATGTCATCATGATTTCTAAGTTGACTTGGCGTTACTCCTGTTCACGCTCATCTCGTCACCTGTTCGATAGCAGCCAACATCAAATACAAAATAAAGTAAGTTAATTCAACTACAAATAAGATTAGATCACACCTAAACTTCCCTAAACTCTCAACTACACTTCATCCAATACTAAGTGTAGGCGATCACAATCTAGTATAAACCCAACGAAGAGTTGGGATCGATCCCACATGGAGTCATACGGTAGAGAATTTAATTACGAAGTGGAAGGCACATTTTAAACGGTTGTAGGAATAGAAATTATCGAAACCATTAAAGTAAATCAAAGGGGTTGACAACTAGTGTCAAATGGGGGGGATAAGGTTTGTCAGTTAACAACTACGAAAACAAGGGAGTAATCAAGTAGAAAGGAATACTTGGGGATGTGATCGATTAATTGCCAATTTCGCTATACGGGTGTTTACTAATTACTAAAAGTTGTTGAACCTTAGTGGGTAGGCTAGGCTTTAGGTGTAGTAGCCATCTCTCAATAAACTACCACAAATCAAGTGATTTCTCTCGAACCTCAACAAGCATCATACTATAAACAGCCCAAAACCTCAATTTACCAACTCTCGAGCTAGATAGGTAGGATCGAATTAAGATTCCATCTCTCGAGCTCAATCCACAATAACTCAATCACTACAATCATCAATCGATAACCATAATTCCAAAACCTCTTTCTCAAGCAAGCATAGAATACTAGACTAGAATTGCATTTGCAACTACAATTCATAAGTTAAAACTCAGTTATCAATCGAACCCACTTCAAAACAACAATTAAATCAGTAATTACTAACACCCATAAGGTAATCAAGACAATTAATCACATAATCACACCCCCAAGAATGGGTATTTTAGTCACACATCATAAAAAGTCAAAAATTATTACCAACTACGTTCTTTATAGGCTGGGTAGTAAAATACAAATCTTTACAATGCTCCAAAATAGCTTAGTATCAAAAACCCAACTTCCAAATCTACTAGAAATACTCAAAAACTAAGAAAAGTTTATCAAAACTCGGAACAAGAAAACAACACTTTGGAAAACGCAGCAAAAACTTCGGAACTTCTTTTCTCTTTTTGAAAAATTAATTTATACATTTCCAGATTTTTTCCTTTGGGGTCAATCGGCGGAGTTAGTCGAGCATCGCTGACCAAGTCGGCGACGCGCCAAGTGTCTCGCTTCATCGCCTTCTTGCCTTGCCTCAGCACCATTGGACTTCTGTAACTTTAGGCGATCAGGATTTATGTCACCGATCCATTCGGTGGTTCGCCGACTGTCTAATTTCATCGCCAAGTTGGCTTTTCCCCAGGGTTGTTACTCTGTAACATTTGGCGAGCTGAAGTGCCACTCGGTGACTCACCTAGTGACTTTGGCGATTGTCAGCTTTTATTATCTTCAGCTTTTTTTTATCTTTTCCGCTCTTTTTTGCCCGCTAATGTCCTTGCCTTGCTCTTTTGCCTTCATACCTGCAAATTTAAAATTTAAACATCAGTTTAGAGCACAAAATAGGCATCAAGGACACTAATATTATGAATAACAAGCCCTAAATGAGTCAAAATCCCAGACTCATCAGTGATCGTATTGAGGCTTCGTAATAATGGGAGAGTTTTTCTTCTTGGAGAATTTACTAGAACAACTGTATTTAACTTTTGAGTTGAGGTACTAGAGTTAGTACCTTGGATTAAAGAGTTGTAATCTGAAATTTCTCTTGAAGTTAGTGGAGATTAGTAGCTGAAATTCTATATATCATAGGTTTGTTCGTTACTTCCTTGAGCAACGAGATTTTTATGGTAAAACTCGTGTTATTTATTTTATTGTTTTAGTTAGGCATAAGGAACTTGGTTCCTAAACTCGAGTGGTTGATACTAGTTTCTTTCACTTTATCTCCTCAATCAAGTCCGTCACTTTCATGACCTGCATCATTGTATTATAAGAGTTTTTCCAATCATGTTGTTGGTAGGTTTTTAATTTTTTGATAGAATTCATCCACCCAAGCTTTCACCTCCCGTGATGATAGTGGATTTTGCCCAAACCCCTATCTTGTGTATTATTTAAGTTCAAGGAGCATTGTTTTTTACAATAGTTGGTTGGTTTGGGTTTGATTGGACACGTGACAATCAAATGATGCGGAGAGAAAGTTGAGAATGATAGATAAATTGTGGAAGAGTTAGAGGCCATTGTTAAGAGATTTTGGAAGAGTAGTTTATGTAGCTTTAACTTATCGAGTACCAGATAAATATACGATATAGAAAAGAAAAGTGCAACTGATGGTATTGATGTATTTGTATGTACAATTATTCCTATACTTATATTGGTACACGTTGATTATAATAAGAATCCTAGTTGCAATACACTTGTACAATCTTTATTCTAGTTCTGTCATTATATTTGTAATGATTTGTCTCGTCATTACGGGGATTAGGACCACAATATCTTGTATAAGTTCCAAGGGGTAAGAATTGGGAAAAAAATAAAAAATGGGAGTTGAAATTCTGGCTACTGCCAGTGTTTCGCTATTGTGAATTCGCTATTGTGAAGGAATCTTCACTATAGCGAATGGCCATAGCAAATTTAGATTTTTAATAGCAAAGGTATCAATCATGTGGAGGCTCGCCATAGCAAATAGTTTCTTCGCGATAGCGAAGGTCGTGAAACAGTAACGTAGTTTAAGACAATTTTTCAGTCGGTCTTAGTTAGAACTGAAAATATTCGACTAGAGAATTCAATCACGACTTTTTTAAGGCTTAATGAGTTTTCTCTTTTGAGGTAAGTGTTTTTCTTTCTTCTTTTCAATGTTTAATTTGATTCCTCCTAGAATCAAAGGGCATGATTTTTCTGAGAATTTATGATTTTGAACTCTAGAACTATTATCTTGGTGGGACAACAAGTGGGGAGTTTAATAATGCATGATTTTTTATTCTAAACTTATTTAATTTTCCTTTTAGTATACAATTATGAATTTATCTGTTAACTATGATAATGAGAGATCTAGAAACTCCATAAAATGAGTTTTTTTTAGCATATGTACTGCTCAAGAGAGGTTAATGAAGCTAAAATTATATTAATGAGATAGATATGATCATAAAAACCTTCGGTATAATGAAATAACTTTTAGATAAATAGTTAGGCCTGGTAAAAAGATAGAATTAGGTGAGTTTGAATATATAAGACCTTTGTTTGAGGAAATGAATGATTAAAGTACTGTCATATTTTGTTGTCTTAGACTTTGAGCATTCTGAGATTGTAAGGGAGGGGAAGACTCCAACAATTTAGCTTGCTTGTTTCCACTTATTTGGTTGAGGTAGGTTACAATTTATTTGGAGATAGACTTTACTTAGTTTCTAGTATGTAATGTGAATTGTATATCATGTTGATTTGTCTTCGAACATAGTTATATTTTGTTGATAGTTGAATTAATGATTACTTGTATGAATAAACATGTGAACTGTTAAACTGCTATTAGATGATGTTATGAAATGTGAACTTGTGATTATTTTATATTTATTAAGTTGTCCTAAGAGATGACTGGAGAGGATAACATTCTGAGATATGTAGGTATGTTGAGCATGCACTTACTATTTTGATGATGAGAGGAGCGAGTCAAATGTGAGCTTACATATAAACTGTTATGAGTGTGATTGGATTAGGTACCATGTCGATATGGTACGTGGACACCTGAAATTTTCTGTAGGTCATGACTAGATGGACAAGATTTAGACTACTTATGTGTGTACACTGTACAAATGAGAGTGAGACTTAGAATTTCTGAGAGAATGTAGAAATGACTGGCAAGATACAGAAATTATACAGCTGTAAGGTTAAGATGAATATGATTTTCATGATTCTATTAACTTGTTGTATTTCTGACAAGTGTGTTGATGAGTTATATTGATTGGTGATTGTTTACTCAGTACTCAATGATTTGATATACTAGTTAAGATCTAGTCTTGATAGAGGAGATATGTGTGTGTTAGTGATTAATGATGATAGCAATGACTTGTGACTCTATTGTTTGACTATGTGAAATAAACATGTCTACTTGTTGTATAACTGTAATTATATATACTTGTTACTAATCTTATCTGGCCTATAATGCCTATCCGTACATAGTATTTATACTGATGTTTTTCCTGCACTTTCTTTTAAGTGCACATTGTGGTCCAAAGGCGTCCACGCGGCCCAGTATTTAGCTTGTGTTTACATTCAGATATGAGAGTGAACTATTTTCGTTCAGGCTGTCGCAAACCTTTCTTGATTAATATCTTTCTCTTAGATGTTGAGACACTTTATTATTTATTTATTGATACTGTTAGACAATTTTAACTAGATTTTTAATACAATGACTTTCAGATTCTGAAAATGTATTGTTTTAGACTTTCGCTATTCTTTATTTAGTTAGTTAGAGATTTTGAATAATTGTGTTATGCTTCTTAATTATGTTTATTGACTTAAAAATTGCATGTGTTAGAGGTTAATGTTTGGTTCGCCCAAAGGAAGGGGGTGATGTGGGGATCAATTACGGCGATTTGGATCGTGACAAGATTTGTCTCGACTGATCACTTGTTCTTATTCTAATTTTCAACATATCAGTCACTCTAATTTACTCTTTGATATTATCCCTTATAAGTGCGATATAAACAAATGAAACATTAATCATCACGTAAAACAATATAAATTTTTGAAAGTCAAGATTATCAAATTATTGCCAAGTTCAAAAAGTAATAAGGCTAATATAAAATTCATATATACACCAAATAAAAATCATCAATTTCAAGATCAGGCCATCTATTTTAGCTTTAAATATTCTTCACTTCTCATATCATATCCATAAGTACACATATATGCAGTGTACTAAAGAACACACAAGACATGCTTGGCTGTAGTTTCTTTTCATGATCTTGTGAAAGAGACTAGTCTTTGGTAAAAAGCTAGGGACTCTGTCCACCTTGTTTTGTTATTAGACATACTCAAATAACAATTTTCTTATATAGAAGTTGAGGAAAGAAAGAGCCTTGAGAACTATAAATTAAAAGAGATGGAGTGTAGCCTTTTATTACTAGCTTTTGTAGGATATCTTTGTCATGTATCCGCACAGTGAAAGAGTCGGAATTTTTATTAAGAGATCATGCTCGAAACATGAAAATAGCAAACACAAAAAAGTCAAACATGATTCAATATCTACTATTTGTATAAATAATATAATTATTTTTCTGTCGAAGAATTCAGATGAACCCTTTGACCTTATCTGACACTTGAGCTGATCATGGGCATATAGTAGACAATGGATAGTGGATAGTGGAGAGTGGGGTTATATATATATTATTATAAAATACTTACTATAAGAATATGAAGAATGATTTGATCATTCCAAAGTTAAAGAAAAAGGAAACCAACTTTCCATAACTTCCTCTCCACTTTTTGTGTTGCACTTTGGTCTGCACACTGCATTGCATTGCATTGAATTCTCACGTCCATGAAAAAGATAGAATAGAATATACTTTTTCTCTCTGATACAACAATGTGTGGACGCTCCCATTTACATTTTTTGAATCCTATTAAAATGTTCCCTTTGCATGTCAGTGGGGCAGTAAGTCCAGAAAAAAATGAAATCTTCCCACTATCATAGTATCCGAATTAATTTTGAGTCGAGAATCTATCGATTATAGTCTTTCTTTTTTATAAAGATAAAAATAAGTTTAGTATATTTTATTCTTTTCAGATAATATTTATAAAATCGTACTGAATGTGCTATTGTTTTGTTGTAGTGTCCGAATCAATTTAGATCATCTTCATTATTTTATAGAGTATGAGAGTTTTATTATTTCTTATCAGTACAATTATTGAGTAATTTTATCTACTCAAAACTTAAGGAGTTGAGAATAATTATCATTTTTTTCCTCTATTTGAAATTTAAATCCTAATTTTTCTAATCCCCTATTTAAATCATGTGTATGTAACTTCTTGTCATTTTTGCTTGTCTCAAAAGAATTCTATACTTTTTATAGTTAATTAGAAGTATTCCAATTCTTGAATTATAAAAATTTTAAGATCACGTGATTCAGAAGTAATATTTCACTTAATTTGTTAAATTTTTGGTCCAATTAAATTTTGACACATAGGCACACTCTATTGGGTGAAATTTCACTATTTGTTATGTGGCATGGTAAGACTTTTGTTAAATCCAATTGAGCTTATTCTAAAATTGGTCAACTAAGGTTTTTTTAAATTTTTTCCACTCTTTATCTCTGTCATCTATGAGGATTTAGCAGGCACGCTTTAGCTCTTCAAAGCACACATGCATAAGAAAATTTCGAACAATGAGAAGACAGTACAATTCTAACATTTGGTTTTTTATGTATACATATATATATAATTATATACCACTTGAGTGTATATATATATATAAAGTGCTAGTGCCAAGAGTAGATCCAACATTTCAGTATCGGGTTTACGTGAATTTAATATTTTTAACGTAGAACATAAATGTATGTATAAATATTTACCGTAAATCGGTTGGCTGCAGGATGGGGTTGAGAGCAAAAATAGGACAATCGATGAAAAAAGCAGAAGTCATTTGTATCAAGTGATACATGAATTGTATAAATAATTACGTAACAAAGATATATAGGAACTCAGAATATTAAATATTTAATAAATATAATGCTAAAAATCTTAAAAGTTGAATTCACATAATTTAACTCCTGGATTCACTTCTGATTACATGTCTGAACTATTCAGTCGTCTAGTTTACCACGTAAATATACCTATATGTAATATATACATTGATAGTATACATATATTACTTTTATATGTCTCAATTTATATGATTCATTTTCATTCTTAGCCAGTCTCAAAATAAATGATACATTTTTTATATTCAATAAATTTAATTTAAAACGTTCTTTTTATTCTTAATGAAATGATTTATAGTCACACAAACATTTATGACTTATTTTAAAACACAAGTTTTAATAATTTCTTCTTTTTAAAACTTTGTATCAAATCAAACTATATCATGTACACTGAGACTAAGGAAATACTCCCTCTGTCCAACAATAATTGTCCACTATTGACTTGACACATCTATTAAGAAGTAGTATAATGATAGGGCTAATTTTACCAAATCACCCTTATTAAATATAAATCATCTAAACATTGAAAAATGAATAATATTTAATAGTAAAAATAAAATAGACACAATAAATTAAATTATTCATTAGTTTTATAAATTGAAAAAATATTATTAATATCCTAAAATAATATAGTGGATAAGTAAAAATGTAGGAGAATATAGTGAGTAGGTATATTTTGATAAATTATTTGAGCTATGGATATATTTGCATAACTTTCCCAATAAAATAAGGCAAGCATCCTTTGCATGTCATGTCACTAAACCCTAAATATTCCATTCTTTTTCTACTTGTATTACATTACTTATTATTTCTTCTTTGTTTTATCTGTTACCCCACTTGCCATCATTACCTCAACCTCATCATTCCAATTTCCTTTTTCTTTTTAGGACATGGTGGGGTGGGGGGTGAGGGGGGTTGGGTATGTGGGGGTGGGGGGTTTACTTAAACTTTAATATGATCATGACTTTTATAATAGCTGGATCTTTATAATATCTATAAAATTATTTTGCACGACTACCTGCAAACTTTCTTACTTATGATCATTATTTATATTTATTTACCAGTGGTCATTATTTGTCTTACTACTACTTGGTTTGACTTGACATTCCTCCACTTTTTTTTCATTTCGATTCTGTCTCAATTTATATGACGTTTTTTTAGTTTAACATAAGATTTTAAAAAAATATAATTTAAAACAAGTTATACAATATTTGTATGTTATAAGTTATCTCATTAAAGGTAAAATGAATATTTTAATTATTATTAAATATAGGAGTGTGGTATTCTTTTTTTAAAGTCTGTGACTCTAAAAAAATGTGTCACATAAATTGAGATATATGAGTACTTAATTCCATATTTACTTGGCGTTGTTGAATTAGATATGAAGTTTTTGAAAATAATGCTAAAACTTGTAATTTACGATAAATATTAGATATTTTTGTGATTATGAATTGTATTATTATGAATAAAATAAAAAAGAATTGTTTCTAAATGTATAAAGATAATTATTTTTTAAACTATATAGAAAAGGAGGAAAAAAATAGTACCATAGCCCACAGGCTTTCTTTGTTGGTAGTTGCTCGACAATTTAGAAATAATCATATATTTTTTCTTAATTTGAAACTTAAGTCTGAATTTTCTTTCTGGTGGCACTTAATTAATTTCTAGAGGGAGTAGTTAAGCCAAACAATTGCGATATTTTCTGTTTTAAAATACTTTTGTGATTTTAGAAAAAAAATAGGTATGTCAAAATATGTATTATTTTAGAAGTTTAAGATAAAAATGATCATTATTTTCTTATTTTATCCTTATATCTTAGTAATTGTTTTGAAGACCATAAACACTTCAATTATAGGATGATAACATATAAATAGTCGCCCACAAGGGCATGTTTGAGTGGTTGAGAGGTGGGTCTCCCATCTGGGAGACTTGAAATCGAATCCAGCCTATGTCTGCTATTGAGTCATGAGCTCATCATATGGGACTTATATAGTGCGATTTACATCTTCTGTGTGATTTGTGAAATATTGCTTAGTGAACAAATTGTTTCCAAAAATAACAACATATTCAATGAAGAAGGATTATTTTAAGATCAAAATCTTATTTTAGAGACCTATAAAAAAAAAAATAACAGATAATTTGAGACGGACGAATAGTTATTATAGGGAAAATTGTATATAATATCAAACTGTTAATTTGATTTGAGACGGACGAATAGTTATTATAGGGAAAATTGTATATAATATCAAACTGTTAATTCAAATTAAATGTTATAACCATAGTTTGATTAATTGTACCCCATAGCAAACTGTTGCTATTTCGCCTCTCTCCTGGTGAATCTCGCTCGCCACTCTCGTTCTCGCTGGCAGTCTCTCTCGCCTCTCTCGCTTTTATACAAACACAAATGTATAAAATGTGTTTGTGTTTGTATAAAACGAGAGAAAATTGTATATATAAATATATTTTTGTTCCCCTCTCTCCCCTCTCCCAGATCTCGCTTCTCTCACTTTATACAAACACAAATGTATACATTGCGTTTGTGTTTGTATAAAGCGAGAGAAAATTGTATATACAAATACAAATGCATATATTTTCGTCTTATACACTTATGATTATACAACTATGATCTTCCCCTGTCCAGTTTTCTTTTGTCTTTCTCTCTTTCTCGCTTTATACAAACACAGATTATACAATTGATCTTTTGTATATGTATACCGAAACAAAAACATATTATACAACTGCTTTTTTTTGTATATGTATAGCGAAATATACATATTTATGTTTGCTATGGAGCGCAATTATGCAAACTATAGCTATAGCATACAAATATGATTTTTATGTTTGTTATATGTGAAAGTTGCTCGTTATTATATTATTATTATTATCATTAAGATAATAATTATTTGTTTTGGGTTGTTGTATGAAAGCCCACATAGGTTAATTAATAACGTAACTAAATATGCGCACGTTAATTAGTTGGTTTGTTGTCATAATTGAAATCATGAAGTTAATTCGTGCTTTCCATCTTGACAAAAAGGAAAATAAACAATATAGTATATATCATATAATTTAATAATATATATATGTTTTTCAATTACAATCATGAATTAATTGAAGGAATCTCAGAAAAACTCATGATGTATTATTGTCTTTGTTTCCACGTGTCTAGAAAAAAAACCTTTTTTTTCTTTTGATTTCCTTTGTTTATTTGGTCTTTTAAATTTGTGCAAAAATATTCAAACAATAATTAGTATACTAATTAGCTCATTATGCGTCACTACCTTAGTATGCTTTACTCAATCTTTTTTTTATCTTTTTGTTGAAAGAAGGAAAAATATGAGGTGATGATATTTAATTGGATTTTCAAAGTATAAGGTTAATATGGGAAAGCTAAAACAATTTTTTAAATTACTATAATAATAATAATAATAATAATAATAATAATAATAATAATAATAATAATAATAATAATT
>JAJONR010009942.1:0-18679 GCA_029582245.1 Solanum etuberosum
TGTTCTTTCAGGTATGTAAGGCTATCATAGTGTTGGACTAGTTCGTCCTCACGCCCTACATCTACTTTCAGATCAGTAAAAGAGTAATCTAGGATACTTTTCCTAGATTTGAGTATTCTTGAGATAAGTTGATTTTGAGTTCTTGAGTTCATGTTTCTTTTAAAAGTTATATTCCTAATTATTGAATTGCTATATTGTTATTGAGATCATTCATATCATGAATCATAACTCTTGAATTCATAATTCAAATTCAAGAAAGAGTTAAGAGTAGAGTTCAAGAAAGTCTTTGAGTTCAATTGTGGATCCTTTGATATCAACTATCGATTTGAGCTAAGTTTTGAGGAAGTATGTATGAGAATGAGATGAGTCATATACATGAATTCCATATTGTTATGTAGACCCTTGAGTCGAGTCGTTCATGCCCCTAAATTCCGCATGAACTCCATAAGTTGAGTATCTTTGAGAGGAGTAGTATCTTCGAGTTATAAGTTTTGAGTATTGAGTTCCTAATCCCTTTTGAGATTTTATTCCTAATTCATGCCCATAATTCCGCATGAACCCTCTGAGTCGAGCATTCTTGAAACGAGTATTACTATTAAAGTTCTTGAGTTCTGAGTTGTTGAGTCTCGAGTATTGAGTTCTAGTTATAGTTATTGAAAACCTTGAATTGAGTCGTTCACGTCCATAATTCGGCATGAACTTTATTCTGAGAAGTCTTTTAGAAATTTTTCTAAAATTATTTTAAGACTTGAGCACTTGAGTTGAGAAAGAGTAGAGTCGAGTTTATTTTCTTTAAAATGATATATCGGAACTATGTATTTCCAAGAGTAAATGTTTTCACATTTAAAAGAGAAGGAAACTGAGATTTCCAAAAGAGTTTTGAGCAGTTTGAGTAACATCTCTTTTTAGAGAAAGATTTTGAGTAATAATCTCAAACCACAGAAGGCGTTATGTTTTTAAACATATGAGCTAGTTATATTTTGGGAGTAGTATTAAGCACCGATATGGGGGAGAGTTCAGACAACTCACAGCCCCATAAACCATGTAGCCAGCATGAGTAGAAAATGGTCATACTTTTTAGATGATTCCTTAATGCTTTTAGCATAGACTAGTGGATCCACTTAGTGAGTTAGGTTCTATACCCCCGGCAAGGTATATGACGGTCCTAGCAGCGTGAGACAAAACGTTGTATCATCACATAACTCATAGTGATGGCTGTCGGTTAGAGAAACTCCCACAGAGATATTTTATATTCTTATATACACAGAGATATTTTGTATTCTTATATACACAGAGTTTATTTTGTATTCTTGCATACAAACAAAGTTACATTGCATGTTCTAATACATTAAGTTGCTATCTACTTTTTAAGAGCTTTTCATATATTGCATCTTTTATTGTTGCTTTATATTGAGTTGAGTATCCAGAGTTGAGTACCCAAAGTCGAGTATCTTATCATTGAGTCGAGCCTTATTTCACTGAGTTAAATATCTTATCATTGAGTTGAGCCTTATTTCACTGAGTTGAATATCCTATCATTAAGTTGAACTATGTTCCTTATTCATGACTTGAGTTTAGTTGAGTGAGTTGAGAGAAGGTAAGTATGTTTCCTTTTATCAAGTTCAAGATTATGTTTATGCTTTAGAATTCCCCTTACATGCTCGTACATTCCACGTACTGAGCTATTTGGCCTGCATCATTTCATGATGCAAATACAAGTATCCAGGGTCATCAACATGAGCTTCGTTGATACCACATGGAGTTTGAGTTAGCTATGGTGAGCCTCCTTGCTTCCGGAGGATTTCATTTACTTTTCAGTTTTGTCAGGATGTCTTGGGTCTTGTCCCGACTTCCATCTTTGTCACGTAGAGGCTTAATAGATAGACAATAGAATTTGAGAAGTCTATTTCATTTATCTTGTTAAATGTTTTAAAGACTTGAGTTTCCTATTTTTGGCTAGTTGAATATTCTATTATATTCAAAGTTAATCTTTTGAGTTAAAGCTTTTTATTTGAGTTTAATGAATTTTATTCAGTTTTTAAGCTTTTGTATGCTTGAGTTAGTCTTCCGCTTGTAGTCAGCCAGGATGAGGGTTCGCTTGGGGACCATCAATGGTTCTCGAGTGCCGGCCACGTCCAGGGTGTAGGCTCGGGTCATGACACAAAGCTTGTTTTGTGGTTATTTTAAAATGGTTAGTAAATTATGACAATCTTCATAACAATATTGAGAGGGACTATTAAAATGTTTTAATTTATTTTAACTTGGGATTTTTATATGGCTCCATCATGTTGTTCTAATTAATTAGTTTTGTTCATTTTTATTCAATTTTAAGCCAAATTCAGATTATATTTATGGTATTCAATATTTATTTTTTGGTAACACATTTGGTTTATTAAGACATTGATTGAGGGTAAGATGGTGAATTCAAGTTTCACCGCACCAAGTGGGTAAGACATCGAGTAAAGTCTCGGTGCACCATGATAATAAGAAATTGAGTTCAAGTCCCATTGATTTATGACCAAAGGCGTCTTTATATGGGTAAGACATTGGGTTTAAGTCCTAATGCACTATAGTGATGATATGATGATGACTAACATAAAGTTGTATAATTTTGACTGAAAGTCATGAAATTTGCCCAATTAATTTGCTCCATTCTCTTATGTGAATGTGGTAGCAGTGCATAATATGTCTGAAAAATGACAAGTGGTTGAATGTATGAATATGAGTGTGGTAAAATGTTAATGATCATCATTGTTGTAATTAAAAGGAAGAACATTATGGGTTCTTAAGATGGTCCTTCAAATGTGAAGGTAATTTTGTCCATCTAAGTGGTATGAAAGGTTATTGGACACATCATTTCTTAAGATGGTCCTTCAAATGTGAAGGTAATTTTTATCCATAAAAGTGGTATGAAAAGATATTGGGCACATTGTTGTTGATGCAACCCAATTTAAAAAGTTTTGTAAATCCTCCATCAAAATAAAGGAATACAAAGTGGTAGTACATTTGACCTCTTAAAGTGATGTTAAGGTGAGTCACATAAATTTGATTATGACAAAGCATGACAATGAGTTTCTAATAAAAACTTATGGAGCATGTACAAATGGTTATGATCTATTTCTTGAAGAAAATGTGACTTGTGTTCGTATGGATAAGAACATGTTCATGTATTGTTGGATAAATGTCACATCTCACCTCTACGGGAAGTTTGAGAGATTGAAAAGAAATATTTTGACATAAATGATTATTTGGTCATATACTTTGAGTACATCACAAATGTTGTGGTATGTTCTATCATGAACTATTGCAGGACAAAAGAAAGAAATAATTATTTCCTATAGAGGTTGTGGCCATGACCAAAATAAATGTTATTGTGTGGCAACAAAAAATTGTCATTGGTTGTCAAGAAATAAGTCTTGCAGTAATAATTTTAACCATGACAATAATAATATTTTTTTCCTTGAAGGAGATGGTCACCATAAGAATGGTGTTGTGAAATTTGTGGCAGTACACAAAATTAATTGAAAGTTTCGAAAGGACTAATTTGTTACTATCCAGAATATGAAATAGTTCATAATATAGAGATTGTAGTAAGTCTCAAAAGAAACTTTTTAAGTTTCGGAGGAATTGAAAAGAAAAATATTATTATATTGAGACTGTAAATTATTGAAAGATTAAATATCGTCAGATTACTACAATCAAAGCGTGTTATGAATATTTACATAAAAGGTTACCCACCTTTCTATTGTTTGTTGTATACAAATATAGGCATGATGATGAAATCACATGCAAAAGTAAACTAGAAGTTTACTAGAATAAATATAGTTGGCATAACCGGTTGACCATTTCGGTTCAAATGTGATGCAAAAGAATTGAGAATTCATATGGTTATATGTTGAAGAAATAAAAAAAATCTTCAAGAATTCTCATGTGTTGTTTGTTCTCATGATAAAATGATCATTTTACCAGCTAAGGTTGGGATTGTATCCCCTGAAATTATTTGAAACATATAAATAGGTGAATATGGGCCCGTTCACCTGCCATGTGGACCGCTTACTATTATGATTTAATAGATGAATCTATAGTATGGTCACATGTGCATTTGTATCAACTTACAAATTGGTTTTTGTAAGGTTGTTAGCTCAATTTATTAAATTAAGAGTGCAGTTCCAAACTATAAAATTATATTGATAATACTGGTTGGTTTAGCAAAAATTGTTTGCCTCCAATTATAGCTAGACCATTGATTATGAGAACACATCTCTCAAATAAAATTTGGTAAGAGATGAGTTCATTTAACATGTATGCATCAAGCCAACAAGGTTCTCCCCTCACATTTGGTTCACGGTTAGGAACCAAATAATTTTCATCTAAAAATTTAATGTGTGCACATATGATTTTATTGCTTCACCACGCACAAAGATGAATCCCCAAATAAGGTTGGGGGTAAATGTTAGATTTTTTAACATTAGGGGGAGATATGTTTAGCAGCTGAAAATTATGTGTGAGGCGAATTATCTAGATCCTCGTTAAAAAAATGTGAACTTGAAGTTCAAGAGATAATTCATTTGAAAAATATTACAAATAATTTGCCAGATGTATTTGCTGACCCAATATTTTAATTAAGCAGCAAATGCTCTAATAAATAGTCCTTGAAGGACAGAGTCTATGGTACGCCAGAAGTGTGATAGACCAATCGATTCTAAACGTAAAACTCCTTGAGGAAGGAGAGGAGCAAATTATCAAAATGGTCATGATAATGAGGTAAGTGCTTTGAAAGAGCACTATGACATAACACTTCATAAACCTTGGCAAATGTTTAGGTACCTGAAAATGATGAAAAATGAAGAGATCTCGATAAGTTATGTCGTATTCGAATCGAATCAAAATGACTGTCGATGGTATCTTTGATATGAAGTAGCACTCAATGCTATAAATGATTACGAGGATCTTAAATTTAAATCTGTCATATAATGTGGACAGATAAATGATTGGCCAAATAAAATGCACTATTCAAGTATATTTTGTTTCACTTAGAAAAGTGATGTTTTTGAACTTATAGTTCATAGATCAAAATATATGTCAGTGGGGTACAAATGAATCATTGTGCGAAAGTATAACCGTAAGATATAAAGTACGGTTTGTGCCTCGGGTCATAAAGGATTTTCGTAAAAATCTTGACATTATTAAATGGAGATATATTCTCCAGTGGTTGATGCAATGAGACTTGTTTCAGTCTGGCAATAGATGAAATAATTGAATATGTATAATCAATGATTATTATGTCTAACTAGACGATGAATGTTATATGAAAATCCTTGAAGGATTTAAAGGTCTTAAAGCAATTTCATTGAGTACCCAATGGTTTTGAGACTGCTTAACACATATAAAGAATCTTTTTGATCTTATGAAAATGATTTAAAATGCCATGTATTAGTGCAATTAGTGCACTTATAGATTGCTGGTTATGCAAATGCTAGAAGATTATTTGATATACATAATGAAAGTTATGTAAAAATATTGTCATATTATCATTCAAGTTATGACCAGAAACTAACAAAGCAAGTGACTCAACACATAGAAGATGTGTGATTTTAAAAGACGAGCTTCAATAAAATTGAAATGATCAATCTCCGAGTCAGAAATAATTTAATTATGTAGATGGAGAATATTTATTTGATCTGCATAAAGCTCGATTGCAAATGAGCTATTTATCTACATATGGAGGTACAACAATATCTTGACATTCAAATAATCAAACATTAGTAATCACTTCTTCAAATCATGCAGAAATAATATTGATCTATGAAGTAAGTCGGGAGTGTGTTTGGTTGGAATCATGATCTATCATATTCAGAAAATATGTGATTTTCTTTTGAAAAGGATATTCCAGCCATCATATACGAAAATGATATATAGCTAAATTGAAGGGAGGATATAATCAAAGGAGATCATACAAAGTATATTTCACCAAAATTCTTTTTCACACATGATCTTCAACAAAATGGTGAGATAGACGTTCAGAGACTCATTCAAGTGATAATCTTGTAAACTTATTCACTAAGGATTGTCAACATCAATATTTGAGAAGTTGTGATATAAGATTGGAATGCATCGTCTCTGAGATATCAAGTAAAGTTTTTATCAAGGGGAGAAAAATACGCGTTGTACTCTTTCCTTAACCATGGTTTTATCCCAATTGGCTTTTCCTGGTAAGGTTTTTAACGAGGCAACATTCAAAGTGTATTAAAAGATTTGTGTACTCTTTTTCCTTCACTAGGATTTTTTCCCGCAAGGTTTTTTCCTAGTAAGGTTTTAACGAGGCATATTATCTATGGACATCCAAGGGGGAGTGTTATAAAATATTATAGTGTGGATGTCCACTACATCAAGAAGTTACTCTCACCCATTATCTCCATAACTTTCCTCCATTATGAAGATAACCATAACCTCCATAACCTCCACCTTTATAACCATTATTCTTGTAACAATACATCTTCATAACCTCCTCCATTATATTCATGATTAATGTCATGTTTATGACCAACCTTTTGTATGCCTCTATGTTACACTATAAATAGAGGTATATAGGTTTATATTGTAAACACTTGAAGATTTGGTGAACGCTTGAAAGAAAGAAAGTTATCTTATATTGTTCTTCTTGTCTTATATTCTTCTTGTCTTCATCTTTATATTGTTCTTTTGTTCTTAGGTTTTATAACAGAAATGTAGCTTACTTATATGAATTGCTAACTGTGACTTAATAACTAAGGTAACTTGCTTATATGACTTACTATGTGGCTGACTTATGTTATTTACTAGCTAATTGACTTAAGTGACTTAATAACTAACTAATGTGACTTACTTATATGACTTACTAACTGTGACTTAGTGATTAACTAACTTACTTATTTTCTAATGTAACTTGCTTATATGACTAACTAATGTAATGTGACTTATACTTATGGAAGTACTTAGTAATGTATCTTTTTATTTTTTCTCCTTTAATCCTAATGTGACTACTAACTACTAACTAATGTAATTTGACTTGTTAAATTCTCTAAGTCTGACTTATATGACTTAATAACTAACTAATGTAACTTACTTGTGTTATTTACTAACATTGTGACTGCCTTATGCTTACTAATGTGACTGAATGAGTTACTTGTTAAATTTTGTAAGACTTAAATAATTCCTAAGTCTTATTTTTGTGACTTAATAACTAAGAAATGTAGCTTACTTATATGAATTACTAACTGTGACTTAATAACTAACTAAGGTAATTTGCTTATATGACTTACTATGTGACTGACTTATGTTATTTACTAGCTAATTGACTTAAGTGACTTAATAACTAACTAATGTGACTTACTAACCGTGACTTAGTGACTAACTATCTTACTTATTTCCTAATGTAACTTGCTTATATGACTAACTAATGTAATGTGACTTATACTAATGAGAGTACTTAGTAATGTATCTTTTTATTTTTTCTCCTTTAATCCTAATGTGACTACTAACTATGTGACTGCCTTATGCTTACTAATGTGACTTAATACTTACTTATTTCCTATTGTAACTTACATATTTCCTATTGTAACTTACGTATTTCCTATTGTAACTTGCTTATGTTATTTACTAAATCTTTGTAGGTCATTAACATGGTTGAAGTTACCATATACTTTCATCATGGTGGTGAGTGGCTAACCAGTACAGAACCACATTATGATAAAGGATGGGTTCATTATTGGAGAGGGTATGATCCTGATCTTATATCTTTTTTTGACTTAGTGAATGAGTACACAGATACGTTAGGTTTTGTTGGTGTGCAAGAACTTATTGTACTTGCTCCAACTGGGAAATATTTTCAAATAGTAGGTGATGAGGGAGTTAGGATCTTAACATCTTTTATCTCTACTGATTATAAATCTATTCATTTGTTTGCTACTGAGGACTGTGAAATATCTGTTGATGTACCTGATATTGTCATGCATGATGAATCATTTTTACTTTCACCAATTGTTAATGAAGGTTAAACTGTAGTGAAAGTGAAAGTGACAGTAATAATGGAATGGTGTTTAGTTGTTCAGATTATGATATAAATGAATTAAAAATTTTTGTTACTAAAAAAAAAGGAATATAACTGATGGTTTGCAAGATTATAAGGAGATTGTTAAGGGTATGGCCTTCAAAGACATAGCTGAAGCAAAACAGTTTTGTAAACTTTATGCCCTGGCTAAGAAGGTAGAACTGGTTGTGGTGAAGAGTGATAAAAAAAGATTCAGGTATACATGTGGTGCTGAAGGTTGTCCATTTTTACTTCTTATTTCTGGGGATCTGACTAGTCCTGGTGTTAGTGTCAAAACACTAGTAGATCATACAGAGTGTGGAACAACATATGGCAACTCTTTAGTGGATTACTCAAAAATAGCTCTGTATTTTAAGAAAAAATTGCAAAGTAACCCTACGTACAAGGTCAAAGAAATGAAGGCTAACTTACATAAAGTGTTTAAGCTAAATGTAAGTGAAACAAAGTGCAAGAGAAAAGAAAAGGAGATACTAGAGACTTTAGATGGTAGCTTTGTAGACTCTTATAATAAATTAGAGGGTTATGCTACTTAATTGAGAAGTTGTAATCTAGGGTCTGATATTGTGATAGATTTGTTTAAAGAGGCACTATCTAATGGTAAGAGGAAATTTCTTAGGATGTATATATGCTTCAAGGCAATGAAGCTAGGTTTGAAGTCTGGGTTAAGACCACTTATTGGGTTAGATGGTACATTCCTTAAAGGAAAAGCTAAGGGACAGGTATTGTGTGATGTTGGTCAAGACAGTAATAACTCTTTCTACCCTCTAGCTTGGGTTGTGGTAGATAAAGAGACTAAGAGGACCTGAACATGGTTCATGCAACACTTGCAACATTCACTTGAACTTCAAAATGGTGAAGGATTGACATTCATATCAGATATGCAGAAGGTAATATTATACTACTAATTTGCAATTTATTTACCTTTGCTTAATACTATTTCTTTTATTAATTTTGGTTGTTTTAATTTGATACTTAGGGGATGCTTGAAGCAGTAAGGACAGTTTTACCTGAAGCACATCAGAGATATTGTGCAAGACATATTGAGGCAAATTGGTGCAAAAGATGGGGTAAAGGTGAGCTGAAAAAATTGTTACGGTGGGTTGCATGGTCCTCATTTACAGAGGAGTTTGAGGACCAACTTCAAGAGATCAAGGAAGTTGATGAAGATGCTGGACAAGATTTAATAGACAAGTATCCTCCCAAAGCATGGTGCAAAGCCTATTTAGATACTGTGTGCAAAAATCAGGCTGTGGATAATAACTTTACTGAGTCATTCAATGCTTGAATACTTGAAGCAAGGTAAAAGCCAATTATTGAAATGTTGGAAGACATCAGGGTCAAAATAATAGAGAGACTGGCAGCAAAAGAGGTTATGGTGAGGAAGTGGAAAGATGATGGGTTTAGTGCCAAAAGTGAGTTGTTGTTTATTAAGTATTTGAAGATTTCCAAGGTTTGTAAGGTGAGTGGCAATGGGGATAATGGCTATGAGGTCACTGAAGGTGCATATAGACACATTGTCAACTTAAGAGAGAGAAAATGTACATGTAGAACATAGGATCTCACTGGAATTCCATGTCCACATACAACTAAGGCCATGGAGCACAAGAAAATGATACCAAAAAATTAAATTGATTGGTATTATAGTAAGGAGGCAGCCTTGGCAGTTTACAAACACAAGTTACAACCTGTTAGGGGAGTACCATTCTGGAAATGTGATCCTTTGCGTGCCATTGAATCACCAGAATTGGTCAAGCTTGTTAGCAGACCTAAGCTTATGAGAGAAAGAGAAAATAATGAAGCAGTTAAGAGGCAAGGAGTATGGAAGCAAACAAGAAAAGAAAAAGTGATGACATGTAGTAATTGTGGAGAACAAAATTATAATGCAAGAGGATGTGAAAAGGTAATTTTCATTAGATCTTAATTACATCAAATCATTATCCAATTTTACTATTTAATTCTTTATCTTCTATTATGATTAATAAGGCAAAGCAGGGGAAGCAACCTACTAAGAAGCAGGGAAAGCAAGCTGCTAAGCAAGGAAAAGAAACTGGTAGGGGAAAAAAGAGGCAGCCCATGAGAGGTTTAATTGATGAAGATGAAGCTTCTGAGGAAGACATAAACTGCACAGCCCCACAACCAACACAAGAGAGTCAGTCTGAATATACTTTTCTAGCAGCTATTTTTCAGTAGTTGAGGATGATGATGAAGACCCCAGGCTAAGGCCAAGAACAATCTCAGAAGAAGCTTTTCTAACAAGATTAAGAAAGAGACAGAACCCACAAGAACCGATTGGAAGTAGAGTAATAGGCTTCATAGGTGATAAATATGGTGTTAGTGAACCTACAAATCTTCCCATAGCACCAACTGGCTTAACTTGGAATGGAAATGATGCAATTACTACAAACCAACTACAAAAGTTGAGGCCAAGAAAGGGATGATGATATTGTGTTGGTACTACTGTTTTGTATATGTTGGTGCCTTTAATGATGTTAAGGCTAAACTTAATTTTTGCTATGTTTTGTATAGGCTGGTGCCTTAAATGATGTTTTGATAGTCTATGTTTTGGTAGTACTATTCTGTATAGGTTGATGCCTTTAAGATTAAACTTGTTGTTTTGGTACTCTGTTTTGGTACTACTGTTTGTATAGGCTGAGTCTATCAGCTAAACTAATTGACATTTGCTAATATATGACCAACGTTTGAATGTTATGTATGGTGTCTTTGTTGTGCTTTTGTGCAAGTTTAATATTGTCTTTGTTGTACCTTTGTGCAAGTTTAATAGTGTATTTGTTTAACCTTTGTGCAAGTTTAATAGTGACTTCCATGTTGACAGATTATTTGCACATTTATATTCTACTGGGTAAAGAATAAAGGTTAATTGGACTATCGGATAGGCATATAATAACACCTGAAAACACATGTTTCACACACAATGGTAAGACAAGCTTCCATTTCATTTTCAGATTCTCTAAATACAAGGAAAACGTAAGACTTTTTAAAGTTGATTTAACATGTGTTAGTAGAGCACTTGGAGTCAGTCACCAGCAAGTTTTATGGCAATACTAGAAACTTTATCCATCTTCAACATAATGACTAATAGATCACCTCTAAATACTAGAAACTTTATGGCAAAAGACACAAAATAATGTTCCAAGCCAACTATAAATTGACAATACGTTTGAAGCACATCTTTCTCATGCTGAAAGAACATCTAAATCACAAAGGGAAAAATGACAAATATACACTAACACAACTCAAAACATAAGATTCACTAATACATAGGAATACTTGAAATAACTAACACTTGAAAACTACATTCAAGAACATATATTCCTCATGCTACACAACAGTCAATCACTTGAAAATTGCAACAACAAATACCACAAACAAAGTAAATGACAATATACACAACATCTTCAACTTCGACACTTTCGCTTCCAAATTTCTTGATTTATTCACCTCGAAGTAGTTTAAATTCTCCAATTTTTTCTTTAAATTGTCTCTTTCAATCTTAACCGCATTCAATGACTCTCTCAAATTCTCCATTTTCAACGTAGTAACTTTCAATTTAGACTTCAATAAATTTACTTCAATGGAAGAATTTCCTGAAGAACTATCTTCCCACCTCCAAAATCCATAATTTTCAATCTGATAAGAATAATAGAGAAGAACTCATAATCACCAAAATACAAGCAGAAATCATATTAATTTACATTTAGCAAAAAACGTACCTTAGGTTTAGAACATCTATAAAATCTTCTTCCGGGGTTCAATGGAGTCCTTGAAGTGAAACACCGAGCCATTTCACCACAAAAACAAGTCATCATCATGGAGTTACTAATTGAATCACAACTACTTTCAGACATGGTTTTAGGTATGATTTGAGGGAGATGACGGATAGATCAAAAATTGACTAAGAAAATATGACGAACACACGATGGAATCGACGAACAAACGATGGAAACAAAGTAGATTATGTATGATGAACTAGGGTTTTTAGTTTTGTAAGATGAACAAAGTAACGGGTGACTTAAGATTTGAGTCTTTTCTTTAGATTTTATAGGGTATATTTTACCCACAAATCGGGTGGGTTTATTGGGTTATGGGGCGGGTTCTTAGGACTTGGGTTAAAAGAATTGGTCAACCGGGTAGTGGCTTAGGATTTCGCCATGTGTACACAAAGAGGGTACCGTTAGTGGGAGGGGAAAATGTGCACCGATTATTGGACAACAAGGGTTGAGATGGACGGAAAGTATAACGGAGGTTATAGACGTATCATTTATCAAAATTCGGGGGTATGGAAGAGATAAATAAATTCTTGAGGTAATTGACTTTGTGTTTCATCCTACTTCAAGACATTGCTAGATTTTCTTTTCCGAGTTCTTGACTCAAACAAAAATATATATGATCATAACAATAAATTACGTTTTAAAATACTCTATTCATTTTATAGTACTTGACCTCTATTTATTTGATATATTTTTTAAGAAAATTTTAATTAGAGACATGTATTTACTAAAATACGTTTATTAATGATATTTTATACCTCTAAATATGATTATTCTAGTTATTTATATAATATTAAAAGTAGTAGTCTCTTCATTTGTTTAAATGATCAAGTAAAATGAGACATTTGTTTTTGATATATACATGAGCCAAGTAAAAGAAAACGTAGAGATCAATAAGTGTAGCTTTAACAAAAAATAATTATCTTAAATTTTACCGCTTTCGAAATTCAGGACAAGAAATAGTAATTATTTTTAACTATACTTTATATTAAATAATCATTCCTTATTAACAGAGTGCTCAATTTTAAAAAAATATCTAATAAATAAGAATAACTCAATAAATTATATCTTCTGTTCTTTTTTTAACGAACTTGAAATAAGCTAATACAACACTTATTGTGTGATGAAAAAATAAATGTCATCCCAATTTAAAGAGTGAAGGTGCTTTTTTTTTTTTTTTTTACTCATAAAAAAATGTTTTTTTGTTGACATGTATGTGTTTGTCATCTAATAAGTGGCTTTTAATTTTCTTTTAAGTGGGACCAGATATTCAATGATTTTTTATAATGTTATGTATAACCTCTAAGGCTATCTGGTTAAATTACCGCAAATGGAAAAGTTTGAAATGTGATATTTTGTTAAATAATTTTTTGTTATTGTCCTTAACGACTAATTGAAAAAAGAAACAATAAATTATGGGAAGTGAGTGAATTTAAAGAGGATAATAATATTCTTGATTTTATCCATGACTAAGTAATAAGGAAGGGGAAATTGAATAAGAAAATAGTAATTTTTTTAGTGGAGTTCTCAAACCATGCTTAAGTGAATATTAATTCATCATAATCATAGACAAACATCATTATAAAGTAATTTTTTCTAGTGGAGTTCTCAAATCATGCTTAAGTGAATATTAATTTATAGATGTATTGCAATCAATATATCTTGAACAAACTCAAGTCATGCAATGATGTAAAACATGACTAACTATACTTTCTCAAGGAAAAAGGGTAAAAAATGTCAGTAAATTATGTGAAAGGAACAAAAATGTCTTCAGTTTATAGTTTGGCTCAAAAATACATTTACCGTCAATACTTTGGTTCAAAAATGTCCTTGCTTAGTCAACTTGCAAACCCTTTTTAAAAAAACTCCTTTCACTACTAAAAAAACACTATTTCCATTAAATTTCAGTTCTACAGATAATTTGATTAACTCGGAGAAAGAAAAAAACTAGTATTTTTATACGAAAAAGTTAGTTAACTTTTGATTATTTCAGTGGGAATCTGTTTTCCATCATACATTTTCTCAATGAGTTGGTTCAAAAAGAACGTCTTTGGTTAAGAATTAAAAAACAATCCAATCATGCCACCACATTCTTCGATAATATCAGTTATTGCATCGACTACAATTGGTCAAGCTTTTCGTTTTCACGATGATCCGGCGGAGAATTCCGGCAAACGGGGCAGGTAGACTTCATCTTCAACCACTCATCAACACAATGGACATGGAAGCAGTGTTGGCACATAGGTATGAGCCTGATTGAGTCTCCAGCACTGTACTCAACTAGGCATATTGGGCAAGTCAGTGCGTTAAGCCCCGGAAGTCGTAGACTTTCACCAAGGACTACCTATAAAGGCGAATTCAAAATTTAAAGTCATCAAATTCAAATTGAGTATGATCATATGTTTATGCTTCAATTTTATTTATTTTTGCTTATGTATATACTATTAGAAAAATATGATGGAATCTCAAGAAAGAAAATCCAACTTAGAAGAGATAGGAGAACAACAACAACAACAATAATACCATATTCAGTTAAATCTTATGAGTGGGCTCTGGAGAGGATAGAGTGTGAGAGATAATTTCCGTAAAGTCCTCAAGTCAAGTGAGCAAATCCAAGTATAAAGAAGAAGAAAATAAAGAAAAAAATATAGCAACTAATAAGAGAAGCAGTGCAAAACTTATAAGAAAGGAATAAGTACAACAAAAAATAATGCAGTAACCGAACACAATAAGCAAATGATGATAAATATCAAAAGCAAGTACTACAAGAATACGACTAATACAACGACAAACACCACTAAGTCTAAACCCTCGAAAACAAGGCAACACTTCACTATCTACTAACCTTCTATACTAATACACGACCTCCACACCCTCCTACTAAGGTCAAGTCTCGTTAATCTGAAGATTCGCCATGTTCTGTCTAATCACCTCTCTCCAATGTCTCTTCGGCCTACCTCTACCTCTCCTCGTGTCTACTATATCCAACCTCCCACACCTCCTTATTGGGTGTCTGCAGATCTCTTCACATGTCCAATTTCCAAACCATCTCAATCAATCTCACTTTTTTCATCTTGTCTACCACAAATACCACTCCTACCTCATCCATGATAACTTCATTCTTAATCTTATCTCTTCAACCACCTAATTCCTATGTCATATACATTTCAAATAAAAAATAATAATTTAAAATAAACTTACAGAACTCATTCTAAATCTTCTTTCTCGTTACCTTTTTGTACGATTGAATCGTGCAATCATCAAGGCCCGAAGTAGGTAGAGTTACTATCACAGAGGGTTCTCGAGGCAACGTTGATGTTGCCTCGAGAACCTGGAGCCGACGCCGACGAGTGGCATCGAGATGCAATCGACAAGCTATACATATTAAACAAAGGAGGGATGGTACAAGTAGGGAAATTGTAACCATTAGGACTAAAATAATTGTTTCACGAGAAGACATGCTTGTGAAAAGAAAACTCGAGAATTGTATTTGTGAGATGACAACGAAACTAGAGAGAGCATACCAGCCAATTAATAACAAGATTTCCTAAAATTGTTACTCCTCCCTCATTCTCAAATTAATTATCATATTTTTATCGTCAAAAGTCAGTTTGACTTATTTTTAAAGTTAAATTAAACCAGATTAACTCATGTTATATTACGAGTTTATACTTTTCTCATGTTAATTTAATGGAAAATATACTTTAAAATTTTAGTCAAAATTCACATAATTTAATTTTTAAAACGAAATATGACAACTAATTTGAAAGAGGGGGAATACTTAATATTACTATGCACTTGGTCAATTTGTGTTATTGTCGTGTACTAGCTAGTTGACATTATAATTTACTTTATTTATTCCTTATTATTGTGTGAAGGCATGCTATTAAATATCATCATAATATTTACTAATTAAGTTGACATTATGTTTAAATATATTTCCTTTGTATCGAACATTCGTCATACATAGTAACATTTTGAGCCAACTCAATCCTATTCAGCATATATAGTTTCAAATAAAGGAAAAATCCTCTTTGCTAATTGCTTAGGCTTTTAGATAAGGTAATCATACAATTCAATATTACGTATTGAAGTTTAGCTTTTTTTCCCCTTAACTTTCTGCCTTAATTTTTAAATCTAGCACGTACTACTATTTATTTAATTTAATGAAGTTGAGTTTTTAGCACAAAAGTTCTTTATTAAATTCCTTTTGTTCATCATTTTCCATAATTGATTAAGAATTTTGTTAACTCAACTAATTTGAAGAAATGGAGGGGTCACTGTCCCTTCAGATTCTTGAAAGTTCCTTGAATTATTTTTAGTATTCAAATGCATTCGTAACATGATAATGCAGTCATCAAGGAAAGGTAAAACTAATTAATGAGTCTCACATGATGTAATTAATATAACCTATGCATACATTATAATTAGAATTAGAATTTATGTTCAAGACCACCCCT
The DNA here is from genome assembly GCA_029582245.1 of Solanum etuberosum. Classification (NCBI taxonomy): domain Eukaryota; kingdom Viridiplantae; phylum Streptophyta; class Magnoliopsida; order Solanales; family Solanaceae; genus Solanum; species Solanum etuberosum. The sequence continues at coordinate 16,338 of JAJONR010009942.1, forward strand.
TCGAGTTTCTTTGGGTACAGAGTCATCTTTGTTAGGGAGTATTTTATCACTTAATGTGAGACTTTTTGGTGTGAATTTAAATATAGTCGGACTCCAATGTGAATACTGAACATCAGATGAGAAATAAAAAAATCTCCCAAGACAAAAGTTCCCTGCTTCTCCAGATTTTGCTACAAATTCTTTCATCACAAAATATAAAAAATTTCCCATATTTATATCTTCGTTGCTCTTTTCCAAAAAATAATTCGAGAATTTACTTAGCATAATTATATCAAACTTATCTTAGGTATCATCCTTAAAATCAAGTAGCACAAACTATAGGACTATAAGGCCCAAAATAATGGACCCACATAGGTAGCATATGATACGGTATAACAAATAAAGATTTTTTATTGGAATTATTTAGCGGCAATAATATAATCATCACTATATTATATTTTTAGCGACCATAATATAGTATAAATATTTATATAAATGTCGTCAATGGCTTTGGCGGTTCTGAATGCTATGACATTGCTCAATTGTTGTTTAATATTATTGCAAGAAAAATCTATTGCCATTAAATATTCTTTTGTTGTAGTGATACGATGCTATGAATATTAGTGCTACATCAATTCACAATTATATACACGGTATAATGATATTCCTTTGTCTCAAATTATTTATCATGTTTTACTTTTATAAACTCCTTAAGAAAACATTACTTATATGTGTGTTTGACTATTGCTCTTATTTGTGTCTTAAGATAAATAGTATATAATATATAATTATGTATTAAAGATATATAATATAAATAATGTATAATCGTGTTTTAGCAACTAGTGATTCAAATATGTAATAAAATATAGACTAAATTAAACACTATTTATTACTAATTATTTAATTTCCTGTTTAGGGTATTATATGGAACAGAAGGGAATATATAATTAAGAGGCTTATTTGTTTGTGTTAGGAATAAGATCGCATTAGTTATTGTACTAAAAAGTCTACAACATTCATATAATTAATTAATGGTGGAAGAGACATGGAAAATCTATAATTCATATCTTTGTCCAAATTTTATATCGCACATTTTCATGCGATATGCAAAAAGAAAGCTTTGCTTTAATTAATATCATAAATTTAAATTTGAATAAATTTATAGATAGATATTTGATTATTTTTTTCCAAGATCAAATAAATCATCAAAATTTATTTTTCCACAAAAGTTCCAACATGTATGCGTGCATACAAATTATTATTTTGTTAAAAAAACTTTTCTTTCATTTTGTAATGAAATATTAAAGCAGTACAATTAATATTGCTGTACTTCTCCATCACTTCAACGTGGTGGCGTCAATGTCAATTGTATAGTTCGGTCGGTTATTTTTTTAAAATTATACCATTTCAATTTTTTTGATATTTTATGATATATAATTAAAATTAGATTTTTTAAAATCATTCCAATTATATCGGTTTCTCTTCGATTTTGATACGATTCGATTAATTTTCGACTTTTTTACTTTTAAAATATCACTCAAAATATACTACTATTGAAATATTCCTTTCGCAAATATGTTCTTGAAGAAACACTTTAATTTTTCATCAAGAAGACAAAAATGTTAAACTTTGTTGCCGTATTGTTTGATCTTAAACATTTAATATATATGAGTGTTCGCATATGTTTTGTTGTATTGTTTGAAAGAGTAACTATTACATTATCTTTTAATTTTAAACCTACTTAAGTAAAGGCTAATTAAAAAACAAAGGCCCAAAGTCGCCTAATCACCAGAAGCCTAGGACCTAGGTTATATTTATATTTGAAAAACGTCATAAAATATATTTATATATTAAATTTAACATATTGTTAATATATAATATATTTACTTCATGTAAGGTTATTCGGTTCTGTTCGAGAATTTTTCGATTTTTTTCATAAATTAAAATGACCATCCCAATTGTTGGGGACAATTATATACTTAAATAAACGTCTATGATTTAATTGAAAAAGTTTGGTTCGATTCGATCGGTTCTTAATATAACTAGACTTACTATTTCCTATACGGATACAAAAAAGAAGAAGCATGAATTAGATTAATAGGGCACCGCTCTCCGCCTGGGCTACTAGGCAACTCAACCACTTCTAAGAGAAGATATTATTTGTGATTCTTTTCACTACTTCTGTGCAATGTCAGCGGCTAAACTTAAACCACAATGCACAAGTATTGATCACAACGGTGGGTTACCGAGTTGTTAAAGACTAGCAGATTCAACCCTTTCTAATGATCTTAGGTTTTTAATATACGTAATGAATCATATATATATATATATATATATATATATATATATATATATATATATAA
>JAJONR010009943.1:0-32440 GCA_029582245.1 Solanum etuberosum
GAGCTCTATGGGGGTCATCCGATAAGGCAGAATAGAAATAATTGATTTTATAAAATTCACAATGTTTTCAAGTTATTTTTAAATAGTTTTGTCGCTTTTTATAATCAAGTTAATTATTTTATTTTGTTTAGATTAAAAAACTCATTACTTAATTAATATTAATCCCTCTTATTTAAATCCTAGCTGAATTTACTAAATTAATTCAATTTGTCTACGGTCTTAATTACAATTCGCCATAATTGAAACTCATGTGGTCATGTCTTAATTTGAAATCTAGCCCCTTCTATTATAATCTAACCACTTCCTTACCTAACCTTTAACTCATTTATAAGACCAATTTTTGGCCTTTTTCTCCCAACATTTCCAGAAGCCCATTCTTTCATTACACCCGAAACTGACCCAGCCTAATTCCAATACCAAAAAGACACCTAGCAATGTCAACAATACACGACGTTAATACAACCCATCAGCGATATTCCAATACACAACATCTTCACATCGTCAATACGTTCAACAACGATACCAATGTTTCCAAATGGAAGTGATACAATACACGCCGTCTACATACGCGACCAAGAGCAGACGCATACACCTCCTTTGTCGTCTTCCTCTTTCAGCCTCGACATCCAATAGTGTAGCCTAATTTTCTATGTGTTAGAATCATCCAGATGGACCAAACTCACGCAAGAAGTATCCTTTCTCCGAAATTGAAGGACTCTCCTTAGCAAGACGTTTCAATTTGTTGTAGAATTTGAAAATTTATATAAGGGCATCAACCTTTCCTTGTCCTTAAGGATGAATTGAATTTTGAATTCCCTTTCTAGCCTAATCCTTATCCTCCCCCCCCCCAAAGAAAATTGTAACCCTAAACCTCTCTATATAAACCCTTCTTTGTTGTAGAGAGGTTGGAGGGAGCTTACATTGGAGCTGGAAAAAATATACAAAATAGGTTTCAAAATTGTAAAGACTTGGAATCCATATTTTTCTAGGTTTTCTTTCTCATTCCTCATTCACGGAAGCTTGTCGGAATCACGTTTGTTGTCATAGAAATCTCCCTCAAGTTCATTTGTCTCAATCGTTGCCCTGGAAAAGGTATATAACCTCACCCTTCTTCAAGTCTTCATTTATCTGGCTGATTGTTTGTTCTTGATAGTTGATAAAGATTAGAATTCTTCATTTTGGGTGAAGTTTTGGTTTTTTTGGTAGCTTCGAGTTGAATATGATTTGGATACGTATGTTTGAATGTTAAAGCATATTTTGAGTTGATTTCAGGATTGTAACTCATTTTGTTCTCTCCTTCTTTAGCCTCCATTGCCTTATCTCATTTGATTTTGAACGGCTCTACTAGTCTTAGTTTACCTCTACATTCAGTGTTCGATGTCATGTTTTTCATTCTTCAACCTTCAGTTAAATGAATGAATCAGGACATCAAATTGTTTCGAGTTCATTTTTGTGTCTTTATTACTGCTCGTCTTTTTTTACTTGAATGTTGTTGACTCTATCTTAAAATGTAAAAATTTGTTTTCTTTCCATATTTTAGTCCATTTCTAGTTCTTGTTTGCTTTCCAGATTACTGTGTATTTCTCTCTTCTGATTATCCTCTCTTTAGTTCTCCATATCAGGTCTTGTAGTAATGAGATTAACTAATGTTCAAGTAACAAATATAGTGCAGTAAATCCTTTTCTTTCTCGCTTTGTTGCTTCATTAGCATGGTCCAAGTTCCTTGCATTATGTGTTAGTAAGTTTATGTCTTTAAGTTGATCTTGATTTGATAAAACATGTAAGATTTAAAGTGTTGTGATATTTGATTGCTTAAAATTATTCAAGGCAACAAGTCATTTGGTGAAAATGAATCTGTTCATTGATTTGTGAAATAAAAAGAATCAGTGATCTTGTTCTTGTTTGGTTTGGAATCTAAATGTCCTCATGAGTTCATATATGTGATGTTGGAATAGCTTCTTACCTTATTATTTGCTGAAACTGTTGGGAAAACATCTAAAATTGCATGTCCTAATCTTTTCTAAACCTTAATCTTGTTTGAATATGTTGTTATGATTTTTCTTTTAGATTTTGGTTTCTATTTCATAATGAGAAATGTTGCGCCCAATCGCACACGCAAGTGTACGTGGTCGTGCAAGTATTAATGTGGCTCTTTTTTAAGAGCCGGGTATCGTACCCACAATGACTCAAGCTTAGATTTATTTGATCTTTCCAATACTTTCAATGTGAAACAAATGTTAGCAAGAATAGTGAAGTGGATTTTTGTATAATTAATAATCTACTAATAAACGTAAATAATGTGATTCAATTTCAAAAAAGGGTTTAAACAATGACTGGGGAAATTTCAGGGTTGCAACTGACGTAAGGATTCATGCATACTATCTTGTAAAACGGATATTAATTAACTATCAAATCAATTATCACAGGGTTACTTATATGATTATGGTCTCCTGACCTCTAATCGCCTATGATAATTGGCAGCCTAACTACATCATTGAGCGGAGATAGGCTGAACTAATTACCGAGCATTATGATTTCATCCTATCTAATAATCGAGCAAGGTTCCTAGGTATATCCTATCCTAGATACAAATCAACTCTAAATCTAAGAGTAAATCATTCTCCTTTTGCCCAGGTGGAAACACACCACTTACCAGCAAGTTTACAATACCACCATACCAGGGTACTTGTGCAATGTCCAAGGCTAATAGATTCTCATCAAGAAATTCTTCACGAATCTGTCCTTCATTCATCACATGAGATGAGTCTTCCAATCTTGACAAATGATCAGCTATCTGGTTCTCAGTCCCCTTCCTATCTTTAATTTCTAGATCAAACTCTTGTAGGAGTAATATCCATCTGATCAGCCTCGGCTCCGTATTCTTCTTATTGAATAAATACCTAATCGCAACATGGTCAGTGTAGACAATAACCTTGGTCCCTATCACAGTAAGATCTGAACTTATCAAAGGCAAACACTAATGCAAGCATCTCTTTCTCTGTGATGGTGTAATTTGATTGTGCTGCATCAAGAGTCTTGCTGGCATAATATATAGAATGAAACATCTTCTCTTTTCTCTGGACCAGCACTGCACCAATAGCTGTATCGCTGGCATCACACATGAGATGGGTAACTCCCAGTTCGGAGCAATCAAAATAGGAGCTTCAACTTGTTCTTTAGTAACTCAAAGGCCTGCAAACAATTTTCATCAAATGTAAATTTCACCTCCTTTTCCAATAAACTGCACATGGGTCACGCAGTCTTAGAAAAATCCTTGATGAATCTTCTATAAAACCCGGCATGTCCAAGAAAACTTTGGACTCCATTCACGGTGATGGGCGGTGGCAACTTCTCAATTACCTCCACCTTAGCTTTGTCAACTTCCAGCCAGTTTCTTGAGATTTTGTGCCCCAGTACAATCCCTTCTCGAACCAGGAAGTGGAACTTCTCCCAATTCAACACCAGATTTGTCTCCTCACACCTTACAAGGACCCTGTCAAGATTATGCAAACAAAGGTCAAAGGACTCACCGAATACTGAGAAGTCTTCCATGAACACCTCCACAAAATCTTCCACCATATCGTGGAAGATTGCCATCATGCATCTCGGGAATGTAGATGATGCATTACACAATCCAAATGGCATTTGTTTGAATGCATAGGTGCCATATGGACAAGTAAACGTTGTCTTTTCTTGATCCTCTGGTGCAATAACTATCTGATTGTAACCTGAGTAGCCATCCAAGAAGCAGTAATATTCTTGACCTGCCAGTCTGTCTAACATCTGATCAATGAACGGTACAGGGTAATGTTCCTTTCTGGTGGCCTCATTTAACTTTCGATAATCCATGCAAATGCGCCATCCAGTTACTGTCCTTGTAGGGATCAGTTCATTCTTCTCATTTGTTACCACAGTCATGCCTCCCTTCTTGGGCACACATTGTACAGGACTCACCCATTTGCTATCTGATATCGGGTACACTATCCCTGCATCTAGCCACTTAATTACTTTTTTCCTGACCACATCCTTCATGACTGGATTTAGTCTGCGCTGGTGTTGTGCACTCGGCTTGTGACCTTCCTCCATGTAAATCTTGTGCATACACAATGTTGGACTAATCCTGTGATTGTTGGACATTTGCCAGCCTAAAGCTGTTTTTCTCTTCTTCAATATACTCAATGTTGCTTCAACCTGTGGTTCAGACAAATCTGCAGACAAAATCACAGGTAAGGTCTTATCTTCACCCAAAAATGCATACCTTAGGTGAGCTGGCAATGTTTTTAGCTCAAGTTTGGGTGCTTTTTCAATTGAAGGCTTGGGTGGAGGACCCAACACCCTATCCAATGGCTCCCAATGATCTCTTGATATGCCCACACTCGACACATCCATGAACTGCACCATTTCTTGTGCTTCAGCATCCCCATAAATATCATGCCCCACTAACACACGGTCCAGAGGATCCTTGGATGCGATGTAATGAGCTTCTGCTGCAAGATCTATTACTGTTATGGTAGACAGCTCTTCATACACGGCTGGCAGTTTCAACGCCTTGTATACATCAAACACTTCCACTTTATCATGCGCCCGCATGGTCAATTGATTGGCTGCTACATCTATCATAGCACGCCCTGTGGCCAAGAAAGGTCTTTCAAGGATGAAAGGAACCTCAGGATCTGGCTCAAATTTCAGCACCACAAAATCTACCGGGAATATCAAGGAACCCACCTGGACCAATACATCCTCCACAACACCTTCTGGTCTATCCACCGACCGATATGGTGGTGGGTTTAGGACTACCCAGCCCCAATTTCTTTTACAATGATGTTGGCATCAGGTTTATACTCTCCCCGAGGTCACACAACCCTCGCTCATGAATGTTCTGCCCTATGGTGATCTGAACCATAAAGCTGCCTGGATCTTTCAGTTTGGTGGGCAACTTATTTTGGATTCTAGAGTTGCACTCCTCAGTAAGTGCCATTGTTTCATATTCTATCAGTCTCCTCTTATTTGCCACGGTCTCCTTCACATACTTGGCATACCTAGGTATACCCTGCAAAACATCTACCAGAGGCAAGTTAATGTGAACTTGTTTTTATAAAGAGAGAAACTTACCAAAACATTCGTCCTCATTCTGTGTTTTAAACTTCGGAGGAAATGGTGGAGGTGGTTTTACTATTGGTTGTACTCTTTCTTCTTGTGCATCCTGCTCACTCTCCTTGGGTTCACTTTCTTTAACTGAAGATTCAACACTTCTCTTCTTTAGAGCCAACTCCTCCAACTGAAACCCACTACGCGTACCTACCACATTCACCTGCTTGGGGTTGGGATCAGTATTTCCCGGCAAACCCCCTTAAAGACGTGAGTTTTGGGCACTAACAAATTGCCCAAATTGTTTCTCCAAGTTCTGAGTTGCTAACTGATTATTTCTCACATCAGCGGCTAGTTGAGCTTGATCAGCCATGATCTTCTTCAGCATCTCCTCAGTGCTCAAGCTACTTTGCTGATTATTAGGTTGATCTCGTTAGCCGTGTTGTTGATAACCCTGCGCATTCCCCTGGGGTCTATATTGATTCTGACCTTGCGCCTAATTCTGATTTCCTCCCCAAGAAAAATTTTGATGATTTCGCCAACTGGAATTGTAGGAGTTACCATAATTTGGATGACCTCCTCCTCACTGTGCATTTCCTACAAAGTTGACAGAATCTAGGTTTTCTCCACATACCTCTGCATTGTGATCTCCACCTCCGCAAATCTCACACCATGTAGGTGGTTGTTGTACCACATTAACCTGAGCTTGTTGTTGTCCTAACGACAGATTGTTGAAGTGCTTGTTCATCATATTCTGCATTGCAGCAATTTGGGCAGTTAAAGTTGTAACTGCATCTACTTCCAGCATCCCAGCAACCTTTTGTACTACTGGTTTGGTTCCTCCTCCATTCCACTCGGGGTTGGCTTGTGAAATTCTGTTTAGCAAAGTGAACAACTCTGCATATGTCTTCTCCAAAGCCTGTCCACCTGCAGCTGAATCAAGTAAAATTTCGGTGTTGGGTTCCAACCCTTCAATGAAGGTGTGGACCAACACCTCGTTAGCATGATGATGATGTTGACAGCTTAACAACATGGATTTAAACCTGTCCCAAGCCTGGTACAAGTTTTCTCCTCTTTTTTGTCGGAAGCTCAATATATCACTCCTTAACTTAGCTGTTTTCCCAGATGGGAAAAACCTTATTAAGAACTTCTGTGCAAGATCGTCCCACGATGTTATGGAGTTCGCTGGTTCAGAGTTCAACCATCTTTTTACTTTCCCTAGCAGAGAAAAGGGAAATGGGGTGAGCCTCACGTTATCGGAATTCACTCCAGTTGGAGTGTAAGTGTCACCGATTTCGAGGAAATTCTGGATATAAACTTGTGGATCCTCATGCGATAAACTAGTGAACTGTCCATTTGAGTGCAATAATTGCACCATATTCTTCTTCAGTTCAAATCTTCCACCAGCTTCAGGTTTCTGAATGCATGAAGTAACACTGGTGGTACGTGGGATTGCCACGTCTCTCACTTTCATCTCGGCCATCACTACAGGTGCTTCTTGTTCAACCCTTTCTACCGGAGTTACTGGTTCACTAGCAACAAGAGGAACAGGGTAAGTGAGTCAACTTTGCCTTCTCCGGTAATGAACAAATCTTTCTGGTTCAGCGAGAGGCTCTACCAAGTCTTGGTCGTCTTCCAGTTTGAAGTTTCAACGCATCCTGCAAAATGAATAGCTAAGATCAAGTTGTCAACACTTGCTCACTAACTTCAGAAATTAGATAAATCAAATACTTTCTAATTCTAAATCCCCGGCAGCGGCACCAAAAACTTGTTGCACCCAATCGCACATGCAAGTATATGTGGTCGTGCAATTATTAAAGTGGCTCTTTTATAAGAGCCGGGTATTGTACCCACAGGGCCTCAAGATTAGATTTATTCGATCTTTCCGATACTTTCAATGTGAAACAAATGTAAGCAAGAATAGTGAAGTGGATTTTTGTATAATTAATAATCTACTAATAAACATAAATAATGCAATTCAATTTCAAAAAAAGGGTTTAAACAATGACTGGGGAAATTCCAGGGTTGCAGCTGACTTAAGGATTCATGCATACTATCTTGTAAAACGGATATTAATTAACTATCGAATCAATGATCACAGGATTAATTATATAATTATGGTCTCCCGACCTCTAATCGGCTACAATAATTGGCAGCCTAACTACATCGTTGAGCGGCAATAGGCTGAACCAATTATCGAGCATTATGATTTCATCCTATCTAATAACCGAACAAGGTTCCTAGGTATATCGCTATCCTAGATACAAATCAACTCTAAATCTAAGAGTAAATCATGCTCCTTTGCCCAACGTTCTATCCTCTTATCCCTCTCCCGAGTTTAATTCAGACAAGATATTTATTTCTGTGGTGATCAAGCACGAAATACTAAAACAAGAAAAAAATGTTGAATCATGTGATAATTAACTTCAATCTATTAAACTCAATAGAACACAATCATCCAGTAGCCACAGCCCTAGAACTAGAAAAATTAGCTACTCATATCAAGATTCTCAATTACGCAATGTTTAAATAACATAAAGAGATTGAATCAAGAATGGTTTAGGAATGAACCCTAAATACAGATGAAAAAACTCCCAAAATCGTCGTTCTTCCAAATCTAGAAAAAGAATAATTGATAAAATAAAAATCTGAGTCTATTTATATTTAGTCGAAACCGGCCAAATCTGGCACCAAGGGCCGCGACGCGGAGAGCCTTCAAGAATCCCACTGCTGGCAAACATCTCTTCTCTGCGACGCGTGCACAATACGGAGTATTCTGTCTCCAACTCTAATTTTTGATCAAATAATAAAGTCCCTCTCCGCGACGCGGAGAGGTTACGGAGATGCCTTATATTTCATTTTCGTTCCACTTTTTACTTACTCTTTTGCTTGGATCCTCGATTGCTTTCCAGTGCTTGTTTCAGCGCTCGTTTCTTCATTTATCCTCACCTACACAATTATTCATATTGGTTAGTCTAAATGAATTCATATGACTCGACACTACTAGCAACTAGTAAAAAATAATTTCGAACTTGGCCAAAATGCAGGTTTAATTGGTTCTTAGGCATACAAATACGCCCAAGATCAAGAAGCCTTAAATGAATTTGTCATTGTTTTGACTGTCATGATTATGACTTAAAGTTAAGTTTTCTTAATTTATTTTTTTATAAAAATTAAGTGGCGACTCCTTTGAAAATTGATTTTTCTCTTAAAGTTGAATCTATTTTAAAAATCGGTTATTTCTTAACATAGACAGAAATGGTGACTCCGCTCGGTATTTAATTAGGTTCTAACGATTAGATTTGTTTGCTTATTTGACTAACTATTTGGTATGTAATAATTAGTTATTATTTCATTGTTTGCGCTTTCTGAGTTTAAATTTTGAATATTAAATTGTCATTGCTTGCATAACATGTATTCCGCCTATTGGCACCTTTTTTAATTGAAAGCCTAACTCACGGTTATGCGGATCACAACCATTGAATCTAAATTGTTTATCGGGGTACCCTGGCGAAATGAGTTGTCCACTAGATGGTCGACGATTGCTATCTTTCGTAGCTTAAGTTGTTCACTTGGGTCACCGGTCCACTTCAAAATAAATCTCACTCTTAGTCAACTAACATATAGCAAAGCCAAATCCTTGAATTTAGCGCATTGAAATAAGAAGACCCAACACCCAAGGTGTGTTGTCCCATTAGAAAGACCACCTTGAGTCCAAAACGGCTCATGGCTTAAATGGACAATCATACTTATACATTTAAATTTGGAGGATGTTTACGCCAATTGACAAATCATTGTCCCTTGGGAGTAGGAGTAGAGTTTAATAGCTTATTCGAAGAAGGATCTTCACAAGTTACCGTTTCATCCAAAAGACGTTGGCATTTGAAAATCAAGAGCGAAGAACCTTCCATGGAGGCATAGTTTTGGATTGTGCCCCTGTGTGGGACTGATTATTTATATCCTCATTTTCCCTATTATGTACCCCATTCAGTTTATTCATACAGATTGTATAAATATGGGTTTTGAGGGCAATGAAACATTTCAAATAGTGTTATACATCCTTCAAATCGTTATAACTATCATTGGTACAAAGGGTAACATATCTGTTAGAACTCGCAATAACTCTTTATATGTTATAATTGCTTGTGTCAATATGTTGGTTTATTCGGAGATATTCTAGCCCACTCTTTTTTGAAAATTTTCTAGAACCCCTAAACACAAATATCAAGTCACTATTGAAAGCACGTTCAAATACTCCTCGAGTCTTTAGTTTCCCAACAAAATTTGAACGTCATTTTCAAATCTTACTCCCTCCTCTCAAAAAGGTTGATTTTTCATCTCAATCGAAAGAGATTCAATCTAGTAGAACTGCGTAGGACCTAATTTCTCCTTCATGATATACGTAGGCAGCCTTTCAAGGCCCGACCCTATCTTTTAAAAGCTTATTCCCCCCCCCCCCCCTTTCATTTTTACAAAGAAATATAAATTTAACAACAACAAATTTCGATCTACAATTGTGAAAGATGCGAGATCAAGTCCACCTTCCTGATATACTAAATTCCAAATCAAATAGACAAATTCTATTTATTTGGTTATCTCTCAATATTCGCGGGCTAGCTTGTCTTCAAACAAAATAACTTTTGTGTGTTGATTTTTTCCCTTTATATGATATTTTGCATTATATGTTATGAACAAAGACTAACATGTTTGTGTTGTGAGTTGCTTTTCTTTCGTCAGGTAATTAGAATTGATTTGTGTTGATAAACTGACCGAGCATCCATACTTCACACGATCTAAAGCTCTCAAAGGTTCCTTCCCCAATCAAATTTTGTTAAAAGGAAAAGAAAAAATGACTGATAATAGTGAGGATATTGGCTTGACTGAAATTGCTATAGTGGATCCCTCTGCCGCTGAACAAAATGAGTTGATTCAATAATTAATGCAACAGATCGCTAAGATGAGGGTTGAGAAACAGAAAAAATGAGATTTGTCAAATCTGGATATCGTCGCCAACAATTCAAGCAATGGAAGGCCTCCACTCCATTTTCCTCCTCTGAATCCAAACCCCGAACATGTCCTGAATAACCCACCCACTATCCCTGTTCAAAATTCCACCACTATCTACTTAACCACCCCTAACCCACATCATGCTAGCACTTCATACCAAGCACCACCTCCTCTTCAAAACCTAAATATCGACAACTCTCAAGCCTTCCCTCCCCTTCAAAGCCTAAACGCAAAGAATTCTCAAACTTTCCCTCACCCCTAGACACAAAATGCCAACAATTCCCAAAACTTCCCCCCTCTTCAGAGCCAAAATGCAAACAATTCTTAAAACTTCCCTCACCCTCAGAACCTAAACGCCAAAAAATCCAAACATTCCCTCTGTGTACCAAACCCCTACTCAAAATGCCCAAAACCCATTTATCGCTCAACCCTTACTTGAAAAACCCACTTTCCAGATCCCAATCCACACAGAACCACATCTGCCCTACCCCACATATCCCAAACTCGATCACTATGAGGAACAAGAGAAAGAGTGGAGGGTCAAAGAAGAAATTGCAAACAGAGTATAAAAGAAGAGATCATGAAAGCCATGAAGGAGTTTCACTATACTTCAGATGTTGTGGGACTAAACTATGAAGATCTGTGTATACATCTGAATTTGGACCTGTTAGAAGGGTTCAAAGTGCCAAAATTTAACACTTTTGGGGGAACCGAAAATCCATTGGCTCATCTGAGAGCTTATTGTGATCAACTCATAGGAGTTGGAAAGAATGAGGCTTTGCTAATGCAGCTCTTTATCCGAAGCTTAAGTGGAGAGGCCTTGGAATGGTTTACCTCCTAAGAGATGAAACAATGGTCTAGCTGGAACACATTGGCTAGGAACTTCATTGAGCGGTTTGCTTATAATGTGGAGATCGTTCCTGATTGCTATTCTTGGGAGAAAATCAAGCAGAAATCCACTGAAAGCTACTGTGAATATGCATATAGGTGGAGGGAAGAGGCGGCCAGGGTCCGACCTTCCATGTCAGAGAAAGAGATCATTGAAGTATTCATACACATTCAAGATCCAGAATATTATGACATGATAATATTTCTCATCGGAGCAATGTTTGCCAAGATAGTCAAAGTGGGTGAGACTATCAAAGAAGGGCTTAAGATCAAGAAGATTGCCCGTGTAGCGGCCTAATGGCGTTCAAACTATACTCAAAACCAGTAAGATAATAAGCGGTTGTCTTCAATAAAAATATCCAACTAAGAGTCAGGATCGAAACTCACAGAGAGTGATATAGTGCAAGGAATTCTATCAGGAAATTTAGATTGTAAATCAATTCATTTGCAGCAGTTAAGAACAATAGGTGGATGATTCCACCAAATTTACGAAAAAGTGGTTTGATATCAAGAGTCGCAATTAAACTAGAACTTCAGAAATTATAACAATTAGGAAACAATCTAGGTGTCTAGGGATTGTAATTGATGTCACGTAAGGGTAATTATGTTGCTCAATAATGCTAAACATTCATGGATAGGTTGGGTCATCTTTAATGACACTAATCATCTTTCGATCTCATAGTACCAATTCATAGAATCTCCTTTTTGTCTCATCTATGTGAATTACAAATCAACCCATTACGTTACAGAATCTCTCTTTCGAGCATATTTTTGGGCAAATAGACTCGACCCATATTTTATCTTTCAAGCAAAACATAGACATCAAACCTAAATTGCATGTATTAAACTAATAACCCACTCTAATTGATCTCTTTCGAGCATCAATCAAAGATTAAACTAGGATTATGTTTGCTACTTTAACCTATGAATTAACTTCATGCTAATTAGTCCAAATCCATGAATGAACAACAATAAAACATGGCAAAACACAATACCCACTATATTAAATCAACACCCAACCTCATAATTACACCCATATAATTGGGTGTTTAGCCACACATCATAAAAAGTAAAGAAATTATGTCTATCATGAAGGCAGCCATGGATGTGATGAATTTAAGCAATTATAATCAACACCCACTTTGATTTCAACTTCAAATTGTCAAATCCAAGAGCAAAAGTTGAAACTCCAAAACTAAGAATATTTCTCTAAGAGTTCAAAACTCATACAAAGTTAGGAACTGAAATTCTATTCGAAAAATCTCCTCTAAAATATGATACATTTTCTCTCCTTTGGGAAATTTATAGTTTCCCAAAAATTGGCCCAAAATTCACTGCGCGACCACTTCGGGGACGTTATTCGGGCTCGCTAAAAATATTCGACGGATCGTCGTCTACTCCTTAGCTCGCTTTTCTCTTGCTTCAGGTTTCAGGCTTTTGAACCTCAGTCGGCAAACTTGTTTGAGTCTGCCTTTCATATTCAGCGAATCACTTAGTACCACATTTGTTCACCTTTGATGTCTTCATATTTATCCATGTCATGTCACCTTCGGCGATGATCATTCAGTCTGCCCATCAAATTCAGTAAGTCGTCATTTATTTCATTAGTTCTCCGACCTACCTTGAACATTTTCAATTGTGAGCACTGTCACTTTAGGCGAGGTCAGGCCATTTGGGTGATCCGCCCTTCTAGTTAGGCGAATGCTATTGATTAAAGAAAATAGTGTTTGAAGAATGAAAGAAAAAATTAGATGGCCTTAAATGGGAAGAACCATTATACAATACAACTATTAGTATATTTTGTGAAATTGACACATACAAAAAAAAAAGCATGAATGACGCTGGTGGTTCACAATTTAGAGAATTGGATTAAGGTCATTGGGGAAAATAGAAATTCTTTAATTTTTCTAATTAGCTAAAATATATGTTAGGCATTGATAATATGAAACCTTTTTCTTTTTTTCCAACAATGAACGATGTTGGTCTTAAATTCAAAACCAAATGAAACAAAACACAGAACTATCTAGAAAAAAAAAAAGTTAAGAACACATTCATCTCTTCATTTGCTCTCAAGAAAATCGATCCATTTCTTCAGCTCAATGGCAGATCTGGAAACCTTCTTTATTTGATAAAGTTGGATAGTTATTTTATAAAAAAATGTTTATGTTGAATTTTTTAAAATGTTATAATAATTTTTATACTGATATATAATTTTTATTTGCCTATCATATAATTTAATTTTTTAATCGAATATTAATATTTAAAATATTATTTTTTTGACGGAATGATTTTTTTATAATATTTTATTGATAACGGTTTAATTCCATATCCACATTATATTCAGATATTGAAAACAAGCAATCTTAATCATTCAATGTTCATATCTAGAAACAACGTCCTAATATTTAGATGTGTAATCAAATCTAGACATCTAAATCTTAATGCACATCTTAATATTCAAATGCTTATTCGAATTCAAATGTCTTAACCATAATCGAAAGAAATGAGGCCTAAGACATTATTATTATTAATTTTTAAATCAGAAGTGTCTGATATGCTAATAGTATATTTAAATTAACATAGTATTTTTAATCTTCAGTTTATATGTATTTGAGGACAATAGTTTCCTGACTAACCAAATACTGGAAAATACATGTATTTCATGAAAATGACTTGTATCCCTACCAAATCCACTACAAAAAACTGACTTGTGTCCTACCAACCCCACTCAGAATGTAGTAGCAATTTCAGATGTTTCCGATCTCCGCAAGGAAAAGAAAGAAAAGGAGCTGCCGAGTCATACATTATTTTCAGCTTCTCTAACCTAAAACGTATCAACTTCTTCCCTCCATTCTAATGTATTTAAAGGTTAAAAACTGCTGCTTCAAGCACAATAGAAACAACAATTTATCGCTGCACAATCCCTCCACCAAAGGGTTATCAATAAAGGGTAACTAGTCATATTGTTTTAAGCTAACATTACGTGGAGCTGAATGATGCAATCGCGTCCATTTCCTGCCGCAATAGGAGAGCATCAATAAAAGCATCCAAATCTTCTCCCTGGAGAACATCAACTATGGAATGAGTTGTGATGCCAACACGGTGATCAGTAACCCGTCCTTGAGGGAAGTTATAGGTGCGGATCCGCTCTGATCTGTCCCCACTGCCAATCTACTCAACATGTGTAAATAATATAGTATTAATATTCCAAAAAGGAAACAGGAGAAATATTCTTTTATTTTTTCAAAAAAAAAGTCACTAAATTCTACCTGCTCCAATCGAAGTTTCGATCTACTTGACTGATTGCTGAGTCGCTCTATTTCATATAGTTTTGCACATAATATTTTTAGTGCTTTGGCCTTGTTCTGAACAAAATACCAAAATAAAAAAAGCAAATGAGTGGGCTAAAAGATTTTCAGAAAGAAAAAAAAAACATCAAAGCAAGCGGAGGCTAACAAGCTATCATGCCAGAATGGCTCGTAACCGAAAAATCAGCAATGATGCCAAGGAACACATACCAAAATGAACTAAATGAGCAGTAGGCTTAACATATAAAACTAAGAACATTATAAGAATACTAAAAGAGGCACACATCCTCAAAATTTGTTTACTCCTTCAAACTGCTAAATATGTTCCTCAGGGAGACCAAGACAATTGAGGAATCATGTTACAGCTTTATTTATTTCCGCAAAGTCATCTCAAGTAACTAGCAAACTGTTACATGAGCTCAGGTTTTAATAGATCAAGGGTAACTGCCAACAGCAAGAAAGATATAATTTCGCACACAAAGCATACCAGATAGACAAGTTCCTAAAAGTTAGCAGTTAGATAGTGTGATAATTTTAACACTTAGGGGTCGTTTGGTAGCTGATTTTGGAGGTGAGGTATGTTGGTATTAAATCTTGCATGCCAGATCAAGCGGGACGGCACGCGGTAGAGCATGCCCTATCTTAGAGTGATTCATGCTGCCCGCTATTGGGTCTAAGTGAGAAATCCTGCATAAGTAATACCATGTTTGGTAGTAGGTTAGGAAGTAAGTTATTCATGTATAAATTAATATGATGTTTGGTTTGCAATTTAGAAACTCACATAACTAATACATGTACAAGTTACGAGGGAATCTATGTATTATTTTATGTTGGATAGGTGGAATAAATAATACATGTATAACTAATACACAAAGTCATGAATAACTAAACCCTACATAACTAATACTTGCATAAAATAATACATAGATTCTCTCATAACTAATACTTACATAACTCTAACCAGCTATCAAACGAAATTATTGGCTAGGA
Source organism: Solanum etuberosum (assembly GCA_029582245.1). Taxonomy (NCBI): domain Eukaryota; kingdom Viridiplantae; phylum Streptophyta; class Magnoliopsida; order Solanales; family Solanaceae; genus Solanum; species Solanum etuberosum. Next base: position 15,282 of record JAJONR010009943.1, read on the forward strand.
GGTGATTTATTCATGTATTAAATTTTGCATAACTTGCACCATGTTTGGTAGCATTTTTTGCTATGTATAAAATTCAATACACCAAATACATTGTTGATTATCAATTTAGAATCCGCATAGCTAATACATGTATAAATTATGAGGGAATTTATGTATTATTTTATGCAGGATAGAAACTCTGGTTAATAAAAAAAAATTATTACTAATACATGCATAATTCTAACCAACAACCAAACAATCCCTAAAACTGTTTGATAATGAGTGACAGCCTCATGAGAAATTAGGTTTATAATTATCCATCTATTCAACTGCGCTGTCAAAGGTCGGTGAAGAAGTAACAGTAATACAAAACATAGTACAAGAAGAAAGTCATAAAAAACAAAATAAACTAATGTGATTTGCACATTACATATCAACAAGATGAACTGAGAAAAGTAGAAGGAAATTAGAAGTATAATTTACCATAGATTGTCATGACATTTGGTCAAAACAATGCACGGAACACATAAAGATTGCTTCTCAGAATTATGCTAAGACTTTGAACAAACCACACGGCCAAGGGAAAAACTGCCAAAGGGTTGCACACTTTACCATATGCTGGGAGCGCTGATCTTGTATGGAAACAGTTATTCCTGATGGCACGTGAGTGATTCTAACAGCACTGTTTGTGGTGTTTGCATGCTGACCTCCTGATCCCCCTGATCTGTAAGTGTCCATTCTCAAATCTTCATTCCTCAACTTCACATCTAGCTGACGAAGATTCAAAGATTTACTAAGCAGTAAGCAGTCGGGTAACATCACTGTCAACCTTAAATGATCAACTAAAAACTAAAAAGAAACTTGTGAATATATCTAATCCAAATACACTTGAACATGCGCATGCCGCCTGTTCTCTACCCCTTCCCCCTCTCCTTGCTTTCCTTCTTCTAAGGTGTGTCAAACATGACACATGAAATTTAAATAATACAGCATAAAGTATGTCTTTTATTTTTATAAGGGCGGCATAAAGTATGTCTTTTGTTTTTATAAGGGAGGCATTAAGTATGTCATTTCATTTTTAGAAGGGAGGTATAAAGTATGTCTGTTTTAAAGGCTCAATGTGATGACCTCCCATGTCATCATGCCACTTAAGCGCCACGTGGCATAAAATTGTCCATGTGGAAGCTTACATGATAAGCATTTTTGGGAAGATTCTAAAGCCATGGAGAGTTTCTAGGAAAGACTCTAGAATATCTAGGAAGAATTCTTGAAAGTGTAACACCTCGGATTTGGAAAAGAAGGAAAATTGCAGTTTTTGGGCTGGTGTCTGTATCTATGGGTCCCATCTACGGACCATAGAAGCTTCTATGGGCCATAGATGGCAACCGTAGGTAGTGGCCATATCAGATTTCGAGGCGTATTGATAAAGTTGCTTATGAACTTGATTTGCCTAATGACTTGGCATCGGTGCATCCGGTTTTCCATGTCTCCTTGTTGAAGAAATGTGTTGGTGATCCGACATCTATAGTACCATTGGAGAGCCTTGGTATAAAGGAGAGTCTTTCTTATGAAGAGGTCCCGGTTGAGATTTTAGACCGGCAAGTTCGGAAGTTGAGAAACAAAGAAGTTACTTCCGTGAAGGTTCTTTGGAGGAAACAGTTAGTTGAGGGTGCTACTTGGGAGGCCGAGGCCGATATAATATCCCGTTATCCTCATCTCTTTCCCTCCGTCCCTACTCTAGCTTAAGGTATTTAGTTCCTCATGGTTCACTCTTTTGGTTTCATGTGTCTTAGTTATTCCCATGTTTCCTCATGCATGCATGCTCATGAAAACTTGCTTTTGAGAAAATGAGTTGACTTAATTGATTTCTCCATGGTTATGTGCATTTGAGTTTGAGTTGCATATAGGTCTTATGAAATGATGTTTTGGATATGCTTTAGCTTGGAGTCGATTTTTCCTCCTCGGATATATGCTTTTATGTGATTGCATTCATGTTGGGCTGTTAGATCTTCTTCCTACCCTCTTTATGATGTCTTAAGTTCCATTCAAGGACGAATGTTCCCAAGGGGGAGATCCTGTAACACCTCAGATTTGGAAAAGAAGGAAAAATGCAGTTTTTGGGCTGGTGTCTGTATCTACGGGTCCCGTCTACGAACCGTAGAAGCTTCTACAGGCCGTAGATGGCAACCATAGGTAGTGGGAAAATAATTTTTTTTTAAATCAAGTCCCAGTACCCTTTTTACGGTTCACCAGGACGGTCTGTCAACCTTTGTACGAGTCGTAGGTGAGTCCCAGACTTAGTGAAATTTTGAGGGTCAAAGTTGGGTTCTACAGATGGCATGTACGGACCGTAGGAAGACCTACAAACCGTACATTGGATCCGTCAAAGGTGGATGAATTTTAAGGTCCCAGTAACCTATCTATGATTGACCAGTACAGTCCGTAGAAGGACCGTAGGTCCAAACCGTAGGTGAGGTTCGACAGTTAATTTTAAAGGGCTTTTGGGTCTTTTCCTAATTGTTTTAACCCAATACTACGTCGTTTACCTTCTACCCTAGGCCGTATATAAACGTTTTAATCCCCCAATTTACCCATTTGAACTCATTCTCCTAAATTCCCAAAAGTTGACCAAATTCATCCTCCCAAATTCTCTCAAGTCCTTTCCTCCATAGGGTTCTTAAATTCTCCAATTTTACAAAGCTAGATTACCCAATCAAAGTTAGGGTTTTAGTCGATGTTCATGGGTTCTTTTCAATCTTGATCTAATTGATTGTTTTCTATCTATTTATGCATGAATTGAGGTAATTACATGTTTTGGGGTTAAATTCATATGAACCCATGCATGCCCATGAACTTTAGACTATGAGCACATGATTAAGTTTATGAACTATGAATTTATGAAGATATGCATGTTCTTTCTATGGAATTGATATGAATAATTTGAGATTGCTTTGAGAGTAAAGCATCGATGTTGTTGTTGTGAAAGGTTATTCTCACATGAAGGATTCATAGGGTTGAAAGATTTTCTCAACTAAAGTTGAATCGAGATTTAGGAGTTATTCTAAATGGACTCTAGCTTGGATTGGCTACTTAATTGTGTCTTTCCATGGATAATAAGATGAAAATGATTAATGACTATTCTGTGGGATTATGCTTAGCACCGAGTGGACTAGCGGCGATTACCCATGTCCCATAACTATGTATCATCATAGGTTTGTCTTAGATAGACATTAGCTAGTGGATACAGTTTAGCTCAAGTTTATGGTTCTTACCTTGGCAAGTAAGGACATCTCTTTTCAGTGTGGGATAGACACTGAATATCATGTTATAGCTCACATGGTCTATGTCGGTTAATGGCAAACTTCCCACAATAACGAATTAAGGTTACTTTCTAAAAGTATCTCAAATGTGTTTTAAAGATGTTTAGCTTGCATTGACCATGATTATGACTTAAATTTTCTAACATGTTATTTTATGATTTAGCTTGGTCATTGCATGTCATGTAAAGTCCTTTTTAGCATGATTTCATAACCCTTATGCATTGTTATCATACTTAGTACATTCCATGTATTAATGCATACTTGTGCTTACATTGTTTCACTAATGTAGGGTCTGATGCTCATATTCCACACACTCGTGGCTAGACATCCCTTGGGTGCTTCAATTGAAGATTGGTGAGTCTTCTTGTTCTGAGGACCGAGACTCCTTTATTGCTTTATAGTCATTTTCATTACAGACTTGTATGTGATGTATGGGTTACGTCCTAATCATTTTCCTTATGATGTATTAGATGACTTTGAGACTTATGTTAGACTTCCGCTTTTGTCAAACTCTTTATGATATAAGACTGTCTTTTGAATTCTTTCAATTCTATTATCTTGTATGATGTATGCTAAGTGGCTTGTCTAGGGCCTCTCGGGGTCCTATACGCCATGTAACGCCTATGGTATACTTTGGGTCTTGATAGAAAGGCCTTAGAATATTCTAGGCATGTAGAGAATTTTAGAAAAAGGGTTTATTTGTAAATATGTAGGGACTTGTGTAACAATTATTATTTGCATATTAGCCCCTAAGTGAGTAGTATAAAGAGGGGTATTGATATTCGGCATAAAATGCATACATTTAATCATTGTAAAGGCCTCATATGTTTTCTTTTGTCATCACTTGATCATTATTACTATTGTTATGTGCTTATTATGTGTGTTTCTTTGGATAGGAGATTTGTCAGAGCTAATAGGCATGTTTGGAGCAAATATAGACTTGTTACGGAGCTTCGAAGTCTGAGTAGAAGTCCATTAGACTAATCAAGATCGCATCAAAGAGTCATTGAGCTAAAGGACTTGGAAATGAAGAAAAAGTTGAGGAACATAGCAATTGGCCGTGCGCGGAGCGGCCACGCTATCTGGCTCGCGGAGCGTACGGCCAAAAATGTGACAAGGTCGAATTATTTTGGCTGAAGGTTATTTTCGTCAAGAGATTAAATATGTGTTGTATAAATAGCGTATTAACTAGATATTCAAAGGGTTACACAGTTTTTGAGAGGCAAGAACAAGGAGAAGAGCCAATAACTAGGAATTCAACATAGAGTTTCATTTTTTTCTACTCTTTTATTTGTTCGTTATGCAAATCTATACTATGTTCTTAAACTCCAATATGAGTAGCTAGATTATTTTCTAGGATGACTGATGTAACCCATTGTTGGATGAACTAGCGATTTTGTTCTACTATAATCAAGTAGTTTTACTTTATATCTATTTGTTCAACTATATTTTATTGTAGTTAATTGAAAGGCCCTCAATTAACAGTGTCGTGGTATTTTATTATTCTTGAGAGAGACGGTGAGATTGGGTTTTAAGTTGAACAACACCACTTCAAGGCATTAAGAGATTAATGACCGAGATTTAAAAATGGAAGTTAGAGAGAACAAAACTTTGGTGCGATCTATGTGAACAGAGTAATCAGTTAGCTAGAGTTCATTCGAGAGAATAGCGATAGGAAATTACTACTATATGTTGAGAAACAATTGTAGAGACTAAAGGTTCATGGTCGATAAAGAATAACTCGACAAGATTATAGTGGGCATATTATGAGTTTATTCTGACAATCGGTGAAATCATCATCCTAGGTTGTTTCTCTAGAAGAAAAATCATACATTACTTATTTGTTTAATTATTTCTACTTATTTTAGTTCTTATTTAAATTCATAACGAAAAGAATTAAAAGAATAAACCTTGAGAAATTGATTATTAAAATATTCTTAGCGATACAGAAGAAAGCTTTGATAGTTCTCTGTGGGATCGACTCCAGTCACAAAGAAAGCCGGATTATATTTGCAACAGCCACTTATCCTTGTAAGGACGAGTTTTGGGTGTGATCACGTATTCATTTGTAAAATCATCAAGCAAAAACCAATCAAAGTTTTCTACAACACAATTCTTCCTAGCAATTCTCGTGTGTTTTCTCTACCATTCTCTTAGTGATTCCTAGTGTCTTAGGCTGACTTGGCATAGCAAGATTGTGAGCAAATGGTGCAAGATCGTGAGCAAATGGTGCAAGATCGTGAGCAAGTTGTCAAGTGCCGCACGTGTGCTTAGTAGAAGATTAAGGACGTGACATCAAGCCGTGGAAAGTTCTAGCCAGGGGTTAACAAGACGTGCATTTGTTGAATACTAGAACACACCCTACACGTATATTTGTGTGTATATATATTTTATAACACAAACACACACTGTGAGTGCATGAATATGCTATTACTCATGAGGACATCCTCTGTATCCTCCCAAGATTTTTAACCCACCAATCCCACCCTAGTGTTTCCCATGCTTATGCGAACTATGAGATTAATAAAATCGCAAAGGATCATTTCCTTTTAAAGGATAAAAGTGCTGAAGAGCCTTGATCTGATGCACGGTAAGCATCTAAAGTCCCTAGATGCAGTATCTTGGAGCCTTGAGCACACTGCTCCCTTGATGAGTTTTTAAAATTGTATTTATTCTTATAAACTGTCCACATGCATAGCACTAACAACACTCACCTGATCTGCCTGCGGGAGAATTGCAACAGAGACAGCACTGGTGTGAACACGTCCAGCTTTCTCTGTCACGGGCACCCGCTGCAAAGGAAGTAAATCTCTTATTTGGCTACATAAACTGCAGTCAAACACAAGACTTAAGGTGATACTACCTGAACTCTGTGTATTCCACTCTCAAATTTTAGTTTCCCGTACACACCAGCTCCAGAGATAGAAGCAATAGCTTCCTGGCGATATATTTTGCAAAGTCAAAAACATGCAATTGGGGACAACAAAATACAAAAACATGGTACACTATCATTTACTTGGGCATTAATACCATTATTTGAAGCTTACAAGCTCCTTTTGATCCAACAATGGTAATTGCAATTTCAAACCAACAATGGTATATATTTCAGGTAACATTTAAGGTGATGTATGAAGCATGGTAGACAAACCTTGTATCCTTTAAGATCAGACTCAGCTATTTCTAGAACCTCATACTTCCAGCCTTTTTTCACAGAATATTTTTCATACCTGATGTTGAAATAATATCGGCATCAGGAATGAGAAGTTATTAGTTGAACCAAGGGAAATCCAGGAACTCAACTCATGTTCTAGTAACCCACATTTTGAATATGTCCATCGCAAATAAAGAAGCCTCTTCCCCTCCAGTTCCTGAAAATCATTTAAATTGATCATTATATTGGACTTACCAAAAGAGTACACATTTTATACCAATGAAAGTAGAGGTCAAATGAAGTTCGGATACGTCCAGATTCAATAAAGCTCCTTACCTGCCCTCACTTCAAGAATGCAGTCCCTCTCGTCAGCATCATCTTTGGGTAGTAATGACTTCAGAAGGAGAAACTGAAATTTCTTCTCTCCTTCTGTGGCTTCACTCAATTCTTCAGAAGCCATCTGCTGCATGTCTTTGTCATCTTGACATTCAGATATTACTGATTTCAGTTCCTTAATCTCCTAGAAGGGGAAAAGACAAAATAGCAAGATCTATTAGAGCAAGACTGAGAATAATATAGGATACAAATGATCCTAGGGACAATAGAGGGTTAAAAAAGAAAATAATATAAATATCAAGAGAAAGGCCAGGAAAAAACTGATATTTCATCCCCCAAAAAAAAGCTAATGTGTTTGCTTACAACAATTTGCGCCAAATGTATAATAATGCCTTACAACAAATTCATAAGGATGTTAGGTACATGTGCTAACGGACTCGGGCATCATCATTCAGGGTTATCATATCGTGTTCATGTTGAGAGAAATATAGGAGAAAATATTATTGAATTGTGTATCTACATTATGACACAAAGATCCTATTTATAGACAGAGATCCTATTTATGGACACTACAATACAATCATTTTCCAAGTAGGATACTATATACTATTCATATTCCTATTCTTATTCTAAGTGGGATTGTATATTCCTATTCCTATTCTAACACTCTCCCTCAAGTAGGATTGCACAAATCAAATGCACCTAGCTTGTTACAAATGTAATTAATACGAGGACCGGTGAGGGACTTGGTGAAGATATCTGCAAGTTGATCACTTGACTTCACAAATTTTATAACAATATCTCTTGAGAGTATCTTTTGCCAGACAATGTGACAATCACTCTCAATGTGCTAAGTCCCTTTCATGAAACACTGGATTTGATGCGATATGAAAGACTGCTTGATTATCACACACAAATTTCATCTATCCGATTTCGCAAAATTTTAGCTCTCTCAACTGTGGTTTGATCCAAACTAGCTCAGCAGTTGTTGCAGCCATTGCTCAATATTCTGCTTCTACACTAGATCGAGCAACCACATTTTGTCTCTTACTCTTCCACGACACCAAATTACCTCCTACTAAAACACAATATGTAGATGTAGAACATCTATCAGAGGATCATCCTGCCCAATCAGCGTCTGTATATCCAATGATATGCTCATGGCCTTGATCCTCAAAGACTAGTCCTTTCTTTACCCGGATTTGACTTTATCTATAGCAAAATACGAACAATTGCATCCCACTGACTATCACAAGGGGAAGTCATAAACTGCTTACAACACTCACTGGAAAAGAGATGTCAGGTCTAGTCATTGTGAGATAATTCAACTTTCCAAACGCCCATCTATAACTTTCAGGATTGCTAAGTTGCTCCCTCTGTCCTGGAAGAAGCTTAACATTCGGATCCATAGGAGTATCAATGGGTCTAGATCCCATCATTTCTATCTCCTCAAGAGTGTCTAAGGCATACTTGTGTTTAGAAGTAACAATACCTGATCCAGACTGAGCAACCCCAATACCTAGAATATACTTCAGTTTGTCGAGGTCTTTAGTCTGGAAATGCTTAAGAGATGTTGCTTCAAATTAGTCATACCATCTTGATCATTGCGAATGATAACAATATCATCAATTTAAACAACCAAATAAATACACAAATTTGGCGCAAAATGCCGATAAAATACAGAGTGATCAGCACCACTACGAGTCATGCCAAACTCTTAAATTATTGTGTTGAACTTTTCAAACCAGGCTCGAAGAGACTGTTTCAGACCATAGAGTGACTTACGCAATCGACATACAAGGCTACTAGACTCCCCCTGAGCAACAAAACCAGGTGGTTGCTCCATATAGACTTCTTCTGCAAGATCACCATGCAGAAAGGCATTCCAAATGTCCAACTGATGAAGAGGCCAATAACGAACAGCAACCATAGATTGAAAAAGACAGACATGCTATTTTAGCCACGGGGGCGGAAGTATCACTATAATCAAGCCCAAATATCTGAGTATACCCTTTGGTAACAAGGCGAGCCTTAAGCCGATCGACCTGACCATCTGGACCAATTTTGACTGCATAAACCCAAGGGCAACCAACAATAGATTTTCCTACAGGAAGGGAGACAAGCTCCCAAGTACCACTCATACGTAAAGCAGATATCTCATCAATCATAGCCTACCTCTATCCAAAATGAGAATGCATTTCACCTGTGGTCTTAGGAATGGAAATAGAGGACAAAGATGATACAAGGGAATAATGAGGTGATAAGAGATGATGATAACTCAAGAAAGTATAAAGTAGGTTAGGATTTTGAGTGGATGGTATACCTTTTTTAAGTGCAATCGGTTATTTAAGAGGAGGCAAGTCTGTAGTAGGAGCAGGGTCTGGCGCATGACATGAACCATCTGGAACTTGTGTTGGATGCGGACGACGATGATAAGTTAGGAGTGGTGGCACTACAACTGGAGATGTAGAAGTAACTGTAGATTCCTCAAAAGTCGGTACAGGCAAACCTGAAGTATTGGTAAGACCTCAGAGACATTAGGATTATCATAAGATGTATAGTAAGGTTGAGATTCAAAGAATGTGACATCGGCGAACATAAGGTATCAATTGAGATCAGGTGAACAACAACGATACCCTTTTTGAACTCGAGAGTAACCAAGAAAGACATATTTGAGAGCACTGGGGCTAATTTATCTTTTCCTAGAACTAAGTTATGAACAAAGCATATGCTCCCAAAGACACAAGGAGGGATAGAGCAGAGCTGTGACTCAGGAAACAGTATAGAATGTGGAACCTGATTTTGAATAGAAGATGAGGGCACTCTATTAATTAAATAACAAAATGCAAGGAGTGCATCTCCCCAAAAATGCAGCGGAACATGAGATTCAATGAGAAGAGTGCGAGCAGTCTCAATGAGATGGCTATTCTTCCTTTCTGCTACATTGTTATGTTGAGGGGTGTACGAACAAGATGTCTGGTGAAGAATTTTTTGGTGAGTCATAAACTCTTGAAACTAGGAGGATAAGTATTCTAAGGCATTACCACTACGAAAAGTACGAATAGAAACACCAAATTGATTTGGTATTTCAGCAAAGAAACTTTTGAATATGGACAATAACTCAGAACAATCTTTCATTAAGAAAACCCAAGTGCATCTTAAATAATCATCAATGACACTAATGAAATTCTAAGGTTCAACCGACTCTACTAGGACCCTAAATATCAGAATGAACTAATGAAAAAATAGACTCTGAACGACCCTCAGTACTACGGATGTGTAGTATAGGTGTGTTTTCCAAGTTGACACGACTCACAATCTAATGTGGATAAACTAGACAAACTAGGCACCATCTTTTGTAGCTTGGATAAACTCGAATGTCCCAAACATTTGTGAATTAGGAATGGAGGATCTGTAACGAAGCATGTTGTGAAGGAATTTGAAGAGGTAAGTAGTAAAGGTCTTGTGATTCATGTCATGTGTCAATCATTTGTCCCGTACTACGGTCCTGCATGAGAAAAATTCATCAAAAAATGTTATGCCACAATGTAGGGCACGCGTCAAACGACTAACAGATGCCAGATTAAAAGGAGAACCAGGGACATAAAGAATAGAGTCTAGAGTGACAGAAGATAGGGGTTTGGCTTTTCCGACCCCTTTTGGTTTTGTTTGGATCTCGTTGGCTAGAGTAATAGAAGGAAGAGATTGTGAATAAATAATATCGGACAGAAGTGATTTGTTACCACAAATATGATCAGAAGGGCATGAGTCCATGACCCATGATCCAAGAGTACTAAACTGTGAAACACAACCAAAAGAATTACCGACAACAGAAACATCAGGTTCAGCAACCGAAGCTAGTTGTGGAGACGTTTGCTTACTTGCTTGAAACTGAAGGAACACATCATATTCTGTCTAGGCAATATGAGCATTATTGAATGGTTGATCAGACTGAGCAACACATTGTACTTTTGGAGATGCCGGCTTACTTGCGTGATTTCAAAGGAACTCATAATATTCCTTTAGAGCAATTGGATCATAACTGGTGTTGGACCATGCGAAATATAACATATGTCACGAGTATGTCCAAGTTTATGAAAATAACTACACTTGGATTGAGGTTTTCCAAAACGTCCTCCTCCTCGCCAATTCTCCATAGACTGATATGTTTATTTTTCTATGGTTTGAGATGCGAGAATAGAGGAGTCAACGGTGGGTGATTAAATTGCCTTGTGACTAGGAGGCGCAGCAAGACAAAGTAGACGAGAGAATAATTCATCAATTTTAGGAACTGTAAGACTAGCTAAAACCTGATCACGCACTGAATCATGGTAAGTAGGGAGTCCAACAAGTGTAAGAACTAGAAACAATGTTAGCTTGTGCTCTTGATGTTTTCCACATTCATAGTGATTGACATCAACATTTCAAATTCCTCTATGATTGCATGTACTTGTCCCAAGTAAGTAGACATCAGATTCTTGTTTCTTTATGCTGGTCATCCGAGATATCACATCATAGAATCGAGATGTCATAAGTGTATAAAGCATGTGCCTTTTCCCAAACAAAATAACATGTCTGGAATAGGCGAAACGAAGGCGAAACTTGGAATCAGCCGAGCGTCATAGGATACTATATAATTGAGCATCCATTTTCTCCCATTGTGCTTTGGCTTTTGGACCTCACTAGCCTTTGCCTCTCTTTTTTTGACATAGGTAACTGTTTCTATTTCTGTAACACAGTACATGGGTTGTACTGAAACCATATTTACAAAAGAACTCAAATTCTACTATCCTATCCTTATAATGAGTCTAAGACATCAATGATAGAGACAGTATCATTAGAGTATATCTGGTTACACCAAAAACATAAAGTCAAAATACAATTCATTTTGACTTGTTCTATAGTATTCTCCATATTCTCAAAGACTCTAAGGTTCCTCTCCTTCCATATTGTCCACCATATAGCTGCAGGTACAATTCTCCAGTTGTTTCTGTTTTTTAGCGTTAACTCCTGCCTTTTCATCTACCACACAAGCATTGTTTGTTAAGTAATCTTGAACACCTTCACCCTTGCACCACAACTCAATCCAGGAACCCCAAGCTAAATAATTTGAACTTCCCATTAAGGGTTCTAAAGTAATTATAGGGCTTGAACTTCCAATCTCCATATTTTTGGAGCCAAATTACATTTTTTTGAAACTTGACTTGAAAATAGTAAGAAACTCGTCAGAAACTACCTACTTAGGTCTGAAAATTCAAATTTAGCTGGAAACAGCCTAGAAATAGTCGGAACCCTAATTCGGCAATCAAATCTGGAAAAAACTGGCTAGGGTTTGGTCGGAATAACTGGACGATCCCAAAAGAGAAAAAACTACTCAAAAAATCGACTGGAGCAGCCCTAGTGCGCCAGCGCGTGACCAAAACCTCGTCGAAAACGTCCACCTTCGAACGGCGCGTGAGAGCTCATGAAGTCCAATATAGTTATTTGTGTGTGACTTGTAATTGTGAATTAGCAAACTTCGGCTAACCGGGTTTTTTAAGAAAATAGTATTGCTCACCACGGACTTGTGCCACATGGTCTAATAAGACACTTGCATGGATTGTTACACAGTCTCCCCAGTGTTTTCAAAGGTGTAAAGCGCATAAAAGAGCTCCAAGGTTCATAGGGCCTTTGGGTGCAAAACTCAAATAAACCGTGGGCTTTACTAAATAAAGGTGCAAATGAAGAAAAATATAGATATGTATGTGTAGTCCAAGACTAATAATAGTAAGCATGGATAACAAATATATAGACGAAGAAATTGAAAAAAGAATACGATAAAGTTAAAAATCAATTATTTAGTGTCGTTACACTATTGGCAAGGAAAAGTATGTATTAGAGCCTTGATGATGACACTTAAGCACCGCTAAGGGAGGTAAAGTGTTCAACATCTTTTGCACCTTGTTTTAGGGCTTAACCACTTCAATGTGCTTATAGAGCCTTTGACAAACTGAGTCTTTCTTAGTTGAGCAGATTAAGGCATAATAGTACAATAATCCCTTTGGTTTGGGGTTTGGAGAATGTATTTAGAATGGTGGAAGTTCTGCCTTTGTGATTAATAATGATGGTGTACTACGAGTCTACGACTCAATGGTCGGACACAGGTCTGAGCCATTTATAAGTTTAGGAGACTTTAGAAGAAGCTCATAGTTAGCGGTATTCAACACGTTGGAGTATTACAATATGTTTCAGGACTTGCTTGACTTGGTACTTATAGAGAGGCACAAAGAATGATGTTATTAAGCATGCATCTCATTGCTTGAACCTTCAACATGTCAATTACAAGCTTCAAAGACACAGCGGGTTAGCCCTAAATGAGAGATTCATCATAGCATATAAAATTCAAATGTTTTTTATGCTTTATGATATAGAATACTGATAAATGCACTATTCTTTGTATGTATATAGCCCTGTATCACCTTTTAGGAGACGATCAATAATGCATACAGAGTATGTTTATACTTTAAGGAGATTTGGGGTCAGTACTAGGGAGCAACGTGGCTAATGAAGTTTCTGAGGTTTCAATCAGCAGTGAGTTGTTCATTCTTGTACCATGGCAGCTAGGTTTAAGTTGTATTGTTATTTATTTAATTTAATAATGTTAAACAATGTTTTAGATAGTAGTCTTGGATGCTCATGTATTGGACTATGGGTTAGTAGTTTGGTGCTTGTTGTAGATTTGCAATGATTAATTGGTTGCGGATCCTTAGAATTTGGGATTGAACATAGGAAGGGAGAATGTGTTTGGTGTTCCTATGTGATAGAGCATGCAGAATCAATGTTTGTCATTTAGAAAGATGAAGTTGAGTTACCTTCTGTTTTGCCCTTAACTCGCTTATGAGATGTACTGAATCTCTGAGCTTCCTGAGCTCTTTGTTGGCCGTTGAATATTCAGAAGGTGTCAATTCAGGCTGTAATTAATGGGTAAATGAGATAATTGTAGTATAGTGTGCAGTTAATACAAAAGTCTGCTAATTCAGTAGAGGAAGCAGAGAGTAGAGTTAGTTCCATAAATGAAAAAACATTGATTCAGGCATGAAAACAAACATGTAGGAATAGTGAGTGAATCACCTGATCTAAAAAACGCTCAAGTTGAGCATTCCTGTTCTCAATTGCTGATAACCTTTGGTCCATTATTTTAATGAGGTCAATAGACAATTGAGGCTGCACCTCTGCATTCCCTATAATGGCCATGAATTAAATAAAAATGTTTAAATTGCTACGCCCTAATATTCACAAATTTACCTGTACAATATGAACGACCAACACTGAAAATAGGGAATCTTCTCCTCATTCTGGATACGAATAATGATTTTATTGACCCAATCTTACTTCGCCACAACCCCTGATTTCTCATTTATTTCAAAACTAGATATTAGGCGTCGGGCCCAATGACAACCAAGAAGAAGCTCATGTGTGGTTGCATTCTGAAGATTCTTCTGTACATTGAATTGTTGCTACTCATCTGCATTTTCATGTTCGTGTTTGCTCGTCTGAATATATTTGTCAAGCAGCCTGTAATAGAGTCAGTCATTCTTCATGTGAAAGTAGTTGCAATGGTGCAGAGGCATTGAGAAGGACGCTTGCATTTCCCATTTTGAAGCTTGTCGTAGTTTTCAGAGGAGCGATATTCTGAGGAGATGGAAGAAAGAGAGGTGAATGAGGTAACTGTTCACATACCGGTGACAAAGTCTCCTTCAGAACATGAGAAACCACAACATTTACTGGTTGAAGGTCAGTTACAGCAGCTCCTGATTTGCCATGCTGGAAAAAGGGGAAAATAGTGCAAACAATTTGATACTGGAGAAGTGGAGATCACAGAATTCTAAGAAGTTAGATCTTGGAAGTTTCAACTGTAGCAGACACATTTGAAGAGACCAACGACATCCACATGAATCTAATATGACATGTTTCATGTAGTAAAGCATGACTTATCAAATCATGAGTACTATTGTACCTATGAAGGAACTTACAATTCACCTGTCCTGACAACGTGCAAACAGATAATGTAACATCAGGAAGTGAAATTCAGAAAAGACATGGGAAATCAACTGAAACCAATGATATTTGCAAACTTCAACCCAAAAAATACAGTGAGGCACATAGGTAAAGTGACTGTTACCCAGATTAGCCAGCATCTCATAAAATTGAATTCAACAAGGAAGCAGAAAAGATCAATTGAGTCTTTTTCTTAATATGTATAGTTCTGCATAAGAAGCACAACAATATTCCAAGTACCCTTTATAATAGAGCATTGAAGAAACAACTTGTGAAAAGATCATGAAAATTTGGTGCCCTTGGAGTTTGATTTTTCCTTTGAAGTCCATCAGATATCAGTGTGTACTTATCTTCCAGTTTTTGATGATTAATCGGCAATTGCAATTGTCGTCGTCATAATAAAAATATATAACCTAAAGTAGGATGATAATTGATGATCCTTTACGTGCATTGGCAAGTCCGTTAAACCTAACTGGTAAAGCTAGACAAGGGCAGTAATCAAATTAACAGCTAGGATGAGTGGTATCTTGATAATAAGAAGGCACTGTGTGGGATCTGTGACAGCTCGTATGCCCTATATTGAATCAGGTCAGTAGGCAGACATCAATAGGGAAGAACTTATATACGTCTGCATGCTAACCAAAGGGGGTAATACTTAATAGCATATCATACAACAACCTCCGTCTCTCCTCAATGAAGTCATTAAAGTGAGGCAACTCGTATTCGCTAACTAACTTAGGGAACTTAGGCACGTCACCCCACTGTGAATCTATCTTTCTTTATCGCGCTGATCTTGGCGCCTTGTCGGAACTACACCTAAACGAACAGTACTAAAGAGGAAACAACATTTGGAGAGGCAGAAACGTGTCCATAGATAGCTGCAGTCAGCATCACTTCTCCAATGAATCCACCATGAGCAGGTTCATGGCCACTTCCACCACCTAAGTTATAGAAGTACCAAAGATACATCCCAAGTTTAAAATTCTGAAGAACACTATTTAGTCCTAAATATTCGTATATAATTAGTGGTCAATGCCAGCTAGAGTTCAAGGTTGTTCTGTCCAGCTAAGGAAAAGAAGATGCAGAGGATGGGATGCCGCTCCTTAGATTATTATGTGGATACTTTGAAGGGAAAAACCAGGAGAGCCTTGAAGGTGTGGAAACATTTTTTGTGCACTCGGAGCATGCTTTTTATTTCTAGTAATCTTTTGGTGCAGCCATGAGGTTTATGTTAGTGTTAGATGTAATGTAAAGTGAATCCATATCCAAGCCTTTAACCTAAATAAGTTTAAAGGAATCACAAAATCAGCTTGAGTACACGCAGAACGATTCAAAAAACTGTGCATACTCTTGAAAAGCACAACAGAATTAGATGTTACCTCAGTATTTTCAAGTAAATGTAGAGGGAAACATCCTTGGCTATTTGAATGGCTCCAGATATCTGTTGGCCTAATCTTTGTCAGTGTGTGGGCTGTCTCTCCTGTATTCTGTAAGTAGATAATCCACATATATATATATATATATATATTTAGGCCACACACTTGGGTGCAAGTCAATAGGGAAATTCCCTCTGTCTCCACACAAAATTCAATTATACATCTTCTCAAGATGAAAAATTCAAACATGTAAATAAGCAATATCGAATTTGCAAAGTAATGCCGGAACACAAAGCAAACTCAAATTATATTCTAAAATACAGTAACATAGATAAAGTAAAGTCTAATAAACTTGGATCTGCAGATATGATTGTATTCAAATAAAATTAGGCTGTTTCGAATATATCACTTGTTTGGGACTGAGACGTTGTTGGGAGGTTTAACTTTGTGTTGGTACAACAATCTGGTAAATATCCTTAAAGCAGTCAACTTGAAAGGATTTAAATTGAATAAAAACAAGTAAAGGAAACTGCAGCTCAACTGAACCAACAACAAAAATATGGAAACTACTAAACTCATTATCTTTTTGAACAGGTAAGTAATGAATTACTATATCAAATTTCCTAGGAATAAAATGTCAAACTAATCCATATTGGTGCTTCATTAGTGCAGGAACGGGATTCTTATTGGAGGTGGAAGATATATAAAGAGACCTCATTAGCATATTAGATTTCCACAAAAGTTTATTCCAATTCTTAATGGATTTGTTGAAAAAACAATATACCTATCAGTATTACTTCTAAAGCAAATTCTAATGCAATTTCTTTTCATTAGCCTAAATTTGGTGGGTAGAGCTAACGTAGTTGCACGGGTTAACTTCTCGTTGTTTCGTATTATCATTCTCCACTTCTCCTAAGTCCTAACTCTCTAAACTGAATGAACTGGACACGACGATGAAAA